>JTDE01002944.1:31336-53761 GCA_014338405.1 Paragonimus skrjabini miyazakii | reverse complement strand
TATGAGTTTTTTTTTTTTATTATGAGTTTTTTTTTAATACTATGCTTGGTGAGTTGACCAGGTGTTAGTTTCCCACGTGATCTTGCTCTGACTACATAAATACGTTTGCAAAAACAGATTTTTATGATTTGCTTATTAGATGGTTAACACTGGAGTGAGATTTAACGAACAGAGACGGTTTTCCATTTAGTCGGATGGCTGCTTTCTCATTGGTTTTGCGCACATGTGTCACAGAGATACTGTCCCGACTATGATCGTGTGCCGTCCCAAAAACGTATGGTTGCAGCTTTCTTTCTGTTTACGTTACCAGTTGACCGAAGTAATATCTCTGATTGACACGGTATGGTCGGCACGTCGGTTCACTAAACTGCCGATCGAAACATTGCTGTACATGGCCCTACTCTTAGGCACGTTTGTTATGAACGCTTTCAGCACGACGTCTTATTGCCGTTTACTGTTTTCCGTGTAGCCATGCTACCGGCACATAGGAAACAACGGGAACAAACGCGTTGTGTTATTCAGAAGCAGTCGTTGCACATTTAAACAGGTACACGCCTACATTTCTTCATTTGACAAGTCTATGAATTGCCATCTCAAGGTTTGTATCCGGCTCTGATCCCTGATTTAACATCGTAGTCACTAGACTTATTGATGATTACGTAGATTCCCCTGAACATCGTTCCGTAGAGCAACATACTGGTTCATCGTGGGTACTTTTTGCCTGACCGGTTACCTTCTTTATGTGTATTTCTGCTCACCCACAACCATCTTTAGATTCCAGATGTGACCGTAAACGATTATAAACGAATAAAACATAATAGATGACAGACATTCGGCCCATTTAAGAACGTTGCTGTAATTTTTCGGTTGATTAAAATAGTCCGGAGTCTTGGGACATGGCTCTTCATTGATCAAACAAATATGTGTAATAATTCAACCAACTCTATGTAAACTGGCGTGTATCCCAGTATAATCCACTGAGAAATCCAGTTCCTCTCACCCACGGATACCTAAAACTTGATGTCAGCTTACTTCGATACGCAGACCGCTAGTCAGAAAACTCTTAACGGCAGTTCCGTTAGCTATCAATGCATCTGAGTGTTGTGAACTATATCTCTGGTGATCCTGAGCAATATCGTTAGAATTACTGGAGTTTCATAGGTCAGAACAAGTTTATAGTGTTTGTGTATACCTGACTGTGTTAAACGATAACAAGAAGCTTAGAGCGATGGGAATGCAAACAAGATGAAAACAGATCAACACATTTCTGTTCCAGAAATGATTAGTATCATCGTGGCATGAATTAAACTAAGGTCAAGTTAGCCAAAATACAGAAAAAAAGTTAAACTCTAACAGGGTGATCAATTATGAAGTGAGCGCGCTTCAGCAGATAATATTTTTTTAGCATTGACCTTAATGCTGTTGCACCTGACGGTTGGCTCGGACTAACATCATCAATCTGTCGTGAGCCAAGAACACGGATGGCGCGAAGGTTGTTTATTCGGACAAGCAACACAAGGGTTATGCGCTTCAACATGACTACGAACAAAAACAGTCATCTGCGTACGACACTGGTCTCAGAACGTCACGGTTGCCACGGACGCCAATGCCCAGCTTCTTTATTTACCAATAACCAATTCATGCCACGCTGCACTTCAGTGCTTCTTGTATTTTTCTCGCGGTCGCTTCACTGTCAAAATCCATGCTCCCGCCTCACTACTGAATAGTAATGGTGCGAGTAGTATAGTGGGATCGCCGGTTCTAATATCAAATGTATGCATAAGGTCGGTTGTTGGTGCAGTTGTCACACCGTATTCAGGCTGGACTTACGAAATTGAACATACCCTAACATTGAAAGAAGTAACTTGCGGTTACCGCTGACCTAACCTGCGAAACAGAATGACGCAAACTGCTTCAGTTCCTTGAGTACCACAAGGTTTCCAGCACGGACGACCTTCCTCCAGTTGTTTTCCAGGATGATGATATTGTGCATAAGCATGAGCTGACACGTTTTAGTGAAATACAGTCGCAATAGTCCATTGCTGATGCACAGCTACTGTTATCCCGGTGTTTTGGATTTGGTACTAGGGTTTTTTTTAACATCTGTGGAATGTTTGCTTTTGTTAGTATTGCCGGTCTCTACTTTTGTCTTTGGGTAACTACGGCAAATTCATTCTTCCTTTGTTCATACTGATTCAATTTCGATTACTACTACCCTTTCTTTCTAATTTTTACCAAGAATGACTTTAAACTTTAGAAAAAGAATAGTACATTTATGTCTGACTGAAAATCTCCAGGCACGTTGTCAACGTCCGTTGGTTGGCATGGAGTTTGTCTTCTCCTCCAAAGCATAGATCCAGAGGAGACTGCACCTGCGTCCTACCTTTCCTGGTAGTAGTTCAGAGCTTGTAAACAATTTTTACTATCTGGATGATTATATACTCGTTGATGAAAGTTTGGGCAAAACGAAGGTCTTAATTAGGTGTGTCAGCATGTGCTACCTGTGACAAATGAAAAACGTGAACTGTTCTGCAAAGGAGCTAGTGTTCCGTGCATAAGTCTTGTGACGTGATTGTGAAACTTATCTTGTTCGGACAGAAGTTGCTTTTCAGCTGTCCATACTTAGTGCTTGCTACGTGCACACATTTAATCATGCACGGCGGTGGAATCATTACATGGATAGTGAGACTGTCAGATAGCGGATCTTCAGTTTGTCTACCTGGCTGCGTACTTGGTATGTCACTCCATTGCTTAATTCCTCAAATTTCATCTGTGCATCTTGAACTGAACTGAAATTAGCAATGTGGTTAGCACAGAATGGTTTGACACCGACATATGAAGCAACTGATAACTGACTCACTGCGTTCTTGCCGATTGTGAATTCGAGAGTCATGTACATTTATAGTTAGTCTCACTTCCATGTATGACTCAGAAATGTGATCAGTAGCGCATATGGGTTTCTCTGTTGAATACACTAACCCGTTTTTCTGCTGTTGCGAGACAGTATGCCGAATCGAGTACCAAATTTTATTTTATAAAACATATATGTACGGTGAGCAACTAGTCTGACAATGATCTTCCTCTTAATGTGCGATTATTTTCCTTTTTATATACATATATATTTAAAGTATTAAAAAGGGGCACATACTGAGTAGTGAACGATTTATTGTGACGTTTCAAATACATACTAGGATCCGTTATCGATTATTACATTATATATATATATATATTCACGGTAACACTTTGGCGGCGTTTTCCAGAGTTGTCATCCTCCTTCTCAACAATGAGGAGATAATCACCTACCAAATGGTACATCTGCTTTTTGTGGATATCATACTTGTCCGAGGTTTGGTACTGCTTCATTCCATCATTATTCTATGTTGTTTGTGTTTTTTGTGAGCAAGCTTAATAGCAGTTGACTGAATGAGCATCGATACGTCACAGTGTTATTGATCAATTGACTCGACTTGTTAGCCATTACTCAACCATTCACACACATATACACTGTCTGTATACAGGCTAGCCAGCCACACATAGTACGGCATTGTACATTAACCTTTGCTTATCATTGTAATAGATGTGTTCGGCTTACCAACCTATGCATGCTGTACGGGGGCGGCATTTAGTACGGAAAAAAAATTGTCTACCGTACTTATTTATATTACCCATTTTTGATGGGCTGCTTAGTGCATTGCCTTCCTGTTTGGCATGTTCGCTTTTTGCACACAGGGTTTGTGCTGTTACGGAGGTCAGTCTGCATCTGGCTTATCGACTTGTATTTTGTGACTTTTTTTCAAGGTATAGTTTAATGGCTTTCTCTGGGACTTAAATTGATTGGTCGAAAACTTGCAGTACTACAGAGGAGGCGCCGTTACCTAGTTTTGAATACAATTCATATGAAGGCGATGTCAAACAATCTGGAGCCTGTAGAGTTTTATCTTCGTTCTCATATGGGTTGGTCAAGATGTAAGTCATATTCAACACGCACCTGATCTCGTGGACCACCGTGGCCAGCAGTTACAGTCGCGTAATTGTTCCAGAAATCAATTTCCATTTGATTGTGATCGGTTCTTCGTTAGTACTAACCTGGAGAATTATGATTGTATGCATGTTCTCACAAGTATCACCCACACATCTGTTTGGCATCTCAATGACCACTATATTTCTGTCGTTGCCAGTTGTTTTTTATGACTTAGTCGGAGGTAGTTTTTGGATTGATTTAACCCTTAAAAAGGTATGGCGGAGTACACCTAGTGCGGTGGTTGTTCACACTAAGCTCTCGCGGTCTAATATTGAACTTTTTACATCTTGGCTGAAAGGGATACGAAACTATCACAACATAATAACTTCAGGTTTTGTTGGCATTGACAGTAGGTTGGTGGTATGTAACAGCTAGATAACTTAAAGTATACTGTCCTCTCAAAAAGTAAACAGTTTTCTTTCTCAGAATGAACGTGGACACGTGTTCATTCGGTCCCTGGAACGGAGCGCAAGTTTCTGCTTGTAGGAACCTGTGACAGTCATAGGTGTGAACGAGTGATCGACACTCATATTTTTGTGATCGAAATGGAATTCATCAGCCTACGCTATTAGCTATTCTACGGCAAGTCGCGCCAACTGCGCATTCGTGTTGTCCTCCATTCTTTTGTTCCCTCTATCCTTAATTACTTATCTGAAGTTGTGCGATGCTGCTTTTTATGCTTCTGTTCCAAATTTTGCGCTCTGGATCGAACCATCCATTTACGTGTCCTAATCCTGCCTACCTAAGGTTTACCTGAGACTATTTCATTTATCGGGATCCCTGTCGGATCGTGTGCTGTCGTTTTTTTATCGACCACATGATCCTTTAAGATGCTGTGCCATTACCGTATATTTTCTATTCTAAGCTTACCATCTCCGTGTATCGAGGGGAACGGTTCTATGTGTGTATGTTGCTGATGTTGCTGAACATTTCAATACTGACAAACGACCATTATGTCATTTGGTCAATGCAATGATAGTTTAAAGCTTAGACCTCAACACCACCTGGTTATCTTCATCGCTGTCTACGTGTGCAAACTTAAATCTGTCTAACCGTCAAAAGGTAGTCTTTTTCGCCCTTAGTCTACAACTGATATTCTTTGGCGTACTTCCTCTAGTTACACGGATTTCTAACCCATGCTCCAAATTTGGCTCCTTCGATGTTACACTTTCTTCTACTTCATGTTAGTTATTCTTTATATGACTTACTCTTTCTTAATTTTTACCTTTTTGCGGTTCGAACTTTCTCCTTACAGCCTTGCACCCAACTTGAACGTCATTCATACAATCGTAGCTTTTGCATTCATATGGACTTTCCAAGAAATCTCTTTCGAAAATAAGCACTAGAGTCGAGACTAGCCGTTGTTTTGTTCAGCGTTTCGTTTGTCCTCACTCACTATTGCTCTCCTATCATGTTTTCCGGTCTTCTCATTGACTTACACACTCTCTTGACTACTCACCGGACATCTTACTGTCTCACTTGGTTTGTTGTGAATATTTCACAGCTTATCTATCAAATTTTTCATCGGAGCTCTTAATTATGAAACCCGCCTACGACACTCCTTATTTAGTCGGTGCTTTTCTCCATGACCCCTTCAGATTTTTATATCACTTTATATAAACGTCTACACACAGCGTAACAGTTCTTTCTGTATGTTCTGCTCCCGTTGTAATATTCAGGTCATTGTTAGTGTACAAATGCTTACTTACATAACTCGTAGGCGGTATGTGGGTCGAAGTTGGTTGAAACTTCTCCTGTACATCTGTTTCTGTGTTGAACAGTTCAGAGGGACGACGAATCCAATGGCTTCAGTGAACTCGTGAGAGTGCGGATGAGTTGGTGGCGATTGAAAGAATGATGAGGCAGAAAATAATGAACTCAACCACGGTCTATTGTGCCCATAACTAACACACTTCACCGTTCACACAATGCATCTGATCAGAGGCAATTCTGAAAGGCCGAACGCCAGTTTGCTCCGCTGTAAACATTCTGATGTCCAGGCTATCTGTTGCTCTGACTTGGTTTCTTGCATGTGTTGGTCGAGCCCATGCTTGAATTCGTCAATCGTAAACGCTGTCATAAATTAAACAGTATTCACAGTTGATCGCAACCTCCACACTCCCGTAAGTTTCTCATCCATCCCTTTCCGAAAAGAAGCACTGGACCCAAATTTCGCTCTTGGCTGAGCTCTACAGTAATGCATAAACTTGCCACGGCCGGGACTAGAACTCCGGCTATGCTTTTATGAGGTAACCATGTTGACCATTTCGTCACCGACTTCATGTTAGGCACAACCAAATTACCAACTGCAAACGCTCAACCAGATTTGTATCAAATTAAACAGCTTGTCTGGATATAATAGTATGCGGAGTGTGTGACTTGCTGTGCAGCTTCCCGGTGTGTTTGCTCAATAAGAATCCTGTCCTTCACGATCTACGGGCAATCTACCTGAATATTTGATTAAGGGTGAGGGTGCACTAGTCAGTTTAACATGACAGCAATTTTTTCTACAATGAATCCTGCCAAACAGTCTAGTAGGCAACCAAAATATTGGGTTCCCTTTCTCACCCATTGAGGAGTATTTTGGGGACAGACCAACATAGTATGAAGCGATCGTCGCCTGATCCGGTCCTTGAGTAATGGTACTTAGCCTTTTCCTGTTCATGAATGTACTGCATACAGCATCTGTGGTAAAACTGCGTTGTATTACATTAGGTCGCACTAACTGATACCCAACTGTTTGTAGTTCCACGGTACAGGATGTCCAGGTCCGTCTACAATAGTATATGCTGATCTCTATGCTAATCTTTCATGTTGCTGGCTTATAACGGCAAGAGGGAACTGGCAGACTGTGAGATTTTGAGCTCTTCTAAACTAGACAAACATATCCACTATGGAGTTTTGTAACACACCTCTATTTATACAGCACCTTTGACATTGAAGCGTTGACTCTTGGTGACATTAACGGACCGTGTGCTTTGCTTCATGCATAATATTGATTGTTCAACCTGATCGGATGATCAGGAAAGTTATATCAACTAGTTTGGTTTTATCAGTCACTTTTCCTCGTTGTTCTTGGTCATCCGTTTACATGGTAATACACCTTTACTTTTCCTCGGAATCCGTCTTAATTAGCAGTGCAAATACTACCAGATGGTGATATAGCAGTACATCAGTCGTTGTTTGAGACAACCAACAATACTGTGATCCACCTGGTATTAGCGGGTTTGTCGCGATCGTCGCCTTAGATAACGGGTGAGACAGCTTAAGATCGTGAGAAGCGTACTCCAGGATGGAAGGACTTACAGTGTGGCATCCGCATTTCTGTGCACTACTTTAGTTTCATTAATCAATTGACGTCATTACTTGAGGAATTATAGTATTGAAGCATTTTGACGTTTTTGAAAGCAATGGGCAATGTAAAAGTGATATTTTCTTACAACATTTCCAACATCCAATGCGAACCTTCATTATTCAACGTTTTTTTCGTTCGTTATCGCGTTGGTATACACGCTTTCATTTCAATGCGTGTTTATATTCACGGACGTTACATTTAAATGATCCATCCCGATTAGTGGTAGTGCATAGTGGATCAGCCAGCATTACAGAACGACACCGTGAGCACCGGATGTTCACGCAAACACATTTTTGCGGCAAGAACGTCTGGGCAAGCACCGGGACCATGAATTGGGAGATCGATAACACCATTACCGTTTTGGTCATTGTTGTGTGTTGGCAACTACTATCTGGTTCGAAAGATTAACACATTCCCAACGAGAATTCAACAAAAAACGGCCACCGTGATAGGTCAACAACATCGAACAAATTCAACGCGACGAAAGGAATGTCGCTATTTCCGGTACTGTCAAATTTAGTACTGGTGGTAGTAAACACATCTGATAGAACAGGAGTTCTCCCAAACGTGAAGTGACAAAATAATTTGAAATTCGTTTGGTGGTTTCTCTGTTCATTCTCGTCGTGCAATTTCCGGACCAGTTTTGCTATGTAAAAACAACGCGCATGAAAAGGTGAATTTTCCACCCAACAGATATTCATCGTCCATGCCTATATTCTTCTTGCATGAAAGCATCCTTCCAATTTATTATTCCATAATCTTCTCTGTCTTATCTCCAAATACTAGACTGCATTCTCTTTGTTGTAACGCTGGTTAATACGACCTCAAGCTATCCCGGCTGATTGCAAAAGACTCAACAATGAGGCACGACAAAAGTGTTTTGTACATTGTCAGTAGGGCATTATATATTAAATCAACACAGCTACTAGGTTTAGTGGCTTGGCTTCAGCATTGACCGACGTCTGTGTTGGTCGCCGCATGACATGTTCTAGGTTTGTTGTTCGGTTCATGTCCTGTCTGGTGCACTGTTTGACCTTTTGGTGAGCGCCGTGTTACGTGTCACAACTGAGGTAATTTTGTCTCGAGCCATTCGTGACACTCCTTTAATGATCAGCTCAAGTGCATTCGGTTTTTTGTGTTGTTGTCATCGGCCAGGGGCTTTTTTTTATATTACATTCCGTGGTTTCACTAAAATAGTTCACAGAGTGTAGGACTAATTACTTTTGCAACGTGTTCACCTCTCTGGCAATTTCTTTTCTCGCTTGGGATCCAAAGATGAGCACTTCGACGTCGTTGACGATAATTTCCATATGGATTACAGTACTATCGCGTCTTCTGTTCTAGTTTTTATCCATTACTTACTGGTTGATCGTGTTCACTGATAATGCTTTTCCTGATGTGACCTCCAAGGTCACTTGCTTGTGATCGTCACCAGTAGATTTGTAGTTGGTGAGATTTCAAGTCAGTTAACGCTCATACATGTACACTAAGAACTGATCGAGTGAATGAGTCCGATAAGTGGAACATGCTTTTTCCTGTCATTTAATCTATCATGAATAGTGTTAATCATAAATGAAATCGATTGCTTGTACTTCTTGCAGCAGATTACGTTAAATGTACAGCACACGTAAACCCAGTTTTTGTCCATAGTTAGTAAAAATTTTAGTGTCCACTAAAATTCTATTTTGTGTCAAACAAGACAAGATTTGAAAAGGCGTATTCATCCTGTGGTTGAGAACCCTACTCGTTCTCCTGTCTAGGCCTGGGCGCCCTGGCAGTATCTCAGCCCACATACAACCATGAATAGTCACAACGCAAGTAATTCCATACTGTATCGGCCGGGTCGCCCTATCTGCTGCATACAGCAGGGTGGATAGGCGAAAACATGCTACCACTGATGCTTTCCCCACTGTCCTATCAAATTTAGTTCCCAGGCCCCTCTCGACCGCCATTTCTGATAGTTATACCACAGGTCCCACAACAGACGTAGCTCACCGTGGTAGCACTGAGCCGATAAGTTCCGTCTCTTACCAGTTAGCTTCATGCCTCCCTCGCCCCTTGCTTAGACGTAAAATGCCAATTAATATAGGTGCCTTCAACGTTCGCACTCTAAAACAGATAGGTCAACAGGCCGCTCTCGCACGAACGTTAGACTCATTGTATGTCGATATCTGCTGTATCTCAGAAACAAGAATCCAGGACAGTAGTCAGCGTTTGAAACTAACAGCACCCGCATTGTCTACCCGATACTGATTATACACTTCGGTTGATTTCACAGCCGCTGTTACAAGTCAGGCTGGAGTAGGTATAGTCTTTAGCTCGACGGCTGCAGCCTCATTGATAGATTGGGTTCCTGTTAACAGTGTGTGCTTACTCTCCTACTGACTGTAGTGACGTCGGCGTCAAAGACGCGTTTCATTCGGATCTAGCCTCTCTTCTTCGGTCGACACGTGGTTCTGATATAGTTGTTCTGACCGGAGATATGAATGCTCAGGTCGGCCGCCTTGGTGAGGCCGAATCTCGTTTAGGTGGCAGGTTTGGGATAGTTTCACATCGGTCAGATAATGGCGGGCGATTGTTGCAGTTGTGCGCTGAACATAAGCTGTTTTTAACCAGCACTAGTTTTAGGCATCGTGCACGTGATTGCTATACTTGGCGCCCGCCTGTTCCGAATCAGGCATGGTCTCAGATAGACCACATGGCTGTTAGTTATAGGTGGCGTGGTTGCATTCAAGACCTTCGTTCTTATTGGAGCATATAATTGGATTCAGATCATGCATTGGTATGTTGTCGTTTTGTTCTTACTTTTGCTGGTCAACGATCCCACCGACAGCAACGACTGGCTGTTGAGAAATTGGCTTTATCATCGGTAAAGCATAAGCACCAGACGAGCTTAGAAAACTGCCTTAGTGGTAATCACTCCGAAGATCCTAATAGCTGCGGGACACAAATCGCACAGGCTATTCAGAAAGCATGCACTACAGCATGCGGCATAGGGGTACATAAGTTTGACAAACATTGGATCTCAGGGAAATCTCTGGAGTTATTAGAAGGTAAGCGGAAGGTTCCTCCTTGTAGTTCACGTAATAAGTCTAGAATAGATATCCGTAGGAAGCTGAAACGTAGTCTAAAGGCTGATTGTGAGGCTTGGTTAGTTGAAAAAGTTAAGGAAATGGAAATCGCTTTCGATTTAGGGGACACCGGCAATCTCTTTAAGCTGATCCGTGCTACTGGTCCCAGGCGACCGTGTGTCAGTGAAGCTATCAGCGAGACAGATGGCACACTAATTTATAATAAGTCCGGAAGATTGGAACGCTAAGCGGAACACTGAGGGTCGATTTAGCTGGCCTCCTGCTTTTATCGTACTGCCTCCACAAACTTGTGATGTGACGCCCTGGTCGGTAGATTTGGAACCACCTACTGACACTGAGGTTAGCAATTGCATCTCGGCTCTCAATCGTAATAAGGCTGCCGGTCTAGATGATTTAGTGTCAGTACTTTTTAAAGAAGGTGGGGAGGTGTTAGTTGAGGCCTTGACTCGGCTGTTTCAACTTGTGTGGATGTCGGAGACCATCCCTCCGTGCTGGGGTCACGTGATAATAGTTACCATATTCAAGAAAGATATCTTGCGAAAACCAAAGGGGAATTAGTGTGACCCCAGTCATTTCTAGGGTTCTGGCACCCATTGTACTTCGTCGACTCACTGCAGTTCGGGAGTTAAACATTGGAGAAGAACAGGCAGGGTTTCGTCCTGACCGGGAATGTATAGATCATTCTTTTACCCTTCGTCAAATTTTGGAGCAGCGTCATGTATACTGCCGGCGAACAATTGCCGTATTCCTCGGCTATTAAGGTGCGTTCGATTCGGTGGATCGATTTAGAGTCGCTTAAACGCAGGGTTGCACCGACCAACTATGTGAACATACTGTCAGCGCTTTACTCCCATACTTCGACTCAGGTTAGGGTTTACTGTGAGCTGTCTGACAGTTACTGCACCATGATCGGCGTTCGTCAAGACTCTCTCCTTTCATCATTTTTGTTTAATTTCTTCATGGACGAAATAATGGAGGACTGTCTGCGGCACTCAAATGATGCTGGTGTGGACCTCCTACCTGGTGGACGGCTGACTGATCTTGGTTATGCTGACCACAAGGTGTTGCTGTTTGACATCTTTCAAGCGGCGCAAGCAACGCTTAATGCAGTTTCATGTTCGGCCAAGTATTTCGGAATGCGCTTTGCAGCCTCGAAATGTAAGGTGCTTCTGCAAGGTTTTTTTTAGTACGTAGATTTAATGTGAGATAATGAAGTTGTGGCGGTTGTCTTCCGGTTTGTATACCTGGGAATCTGCATCGGCGGCGGAGGTGTTGGGAATGAATTAGAGGCGCGTATTTCTTGGGCTAGGGCGGCGTTTACTAGTCTGAGGCACTTATGGCGACAGATGGGTATCTCTGTGAAATTTAAGGGTCGCGTATATCAGACAACAGTGAGGGTTGTATTACTTTACGGCAGCAAAACATGGCCCCTCAGGGTGGAATACGTGAACCGGCTTCAGGTATTTGACAACCGCTGTCTGTGTTCTATCGCTCGTATCGGGTGGCACTAGCGAGTGAGCAAGAGGGAGGTTAGGAAGCGGGTGTTTGGCATTGATTGTCAAACGAGTTCTTTTGTTCAGTCACTACATTGCACAGACTTAGATGGTTAGGCCATGTACTACGGATGCCAGCTAGTCGTTTGTCACACCGAGCATTGTTTGCCGACTCTTCGGTCGACTGGTGCAAGGTGCAAGGTGGACAGACGGTGACTTGACGTAGACAAGTGAAGTCGTTCACGAAGGGGTTGGCTACCATAGATCGGGTTCGTCTTCCGGGCTGGAGCCCTCGCGACTCACAGAGTCAATGGTTTGAAACTTTAGGTGAGATGGCGGCTAACGGAGCTCAGTGGCGTGAATGTTGTCGTTGTTTGGTCGAGTTGTCTGTGAAGTGAGTGCACTTAATGATGCGGGGGAGTGAAAGCCGTAAGGAAGCTGTCTTGCTGATGACGCCTTGCTTTCACTTACAGCTCGGTTGTTTGTTAGCAAGGTGTAGGCGCCTTGATGTTGTATGTTTGAATGTAGACGTTGCTATTTTCAGTGGTTAGGTCCCTTCCCCTTTTCTTCTCTCTTCCTATAGAAGGTTTGCTTTTTCTTCGTGGTTGTGTGGCAGTTAAGCATCAGTGTGAACCACTGATGTATTGCTGTCTATGATGATGGTGACTGTGCACTGAAGGTGATCACGAAGACAATTTTAATGAGAACTGGGTAATTTCATCAGTTGAAGCCGTCTCAATTCTAGTAACCCCTCATTTTATCGTCCACCTCCACATAGCGACTGTTTTCCGTATTTTTCAGAGATACTCACTGTGATACAGTACCATTGAAGGCGTCTTTTCAGATGTCACGGTATGAAACTAGTTATCATCAGGATAGGCCACAGCAGCTACATCATTTGTCCGTTGCACGTGATAATTGTGTAACCCAGTGGATAATATAGCTCGAAGTCCGTAATTTTTATCTCCGTCCTAATGACTTCCAACCAGGTCATCATCGCGTTGAACATAAAAATCATGTTACCTACTTTTAGTTTCACATTTCGGTTTTCTCAGGCTGCGGTCACTTGCTGGCGTGCTCTCGAGCAAGCGTCTATCATGATCCACGAAGAGTTTAAGGGAGGTTCTCACAAATAACTGATTCTGACGACAAACGGAATTATGGACGGCTGTTTCTACCTAGTTGAGTTTTCTGCTCCACACACGTCTGAAAGTCAACCCATAAGCACATTCTAGATGATAGCCCACTGGACAGTTCCGAGATCTCTACGCACAGGTCGTTGGTTCGATTCTACAGTGTGCGTGGTGTCAAAAGTGTTACTATAACCGCTCACCACTTAACTAACGGTTACTGCGGTCAGTTGTTGTCAAAATCACTGTTTTCATTTTTATTTCATGTGAGCTGGGTTAGTGTAAACTGGTGAGTCTTTTCGAGTCAGCTCAAAAAATTGGACTCTCGGTGTAGTCTCCATGTTGTTTTACGTTTTATAGCTGATCGGATACTTTCGGGTTTTCTAAACATTCACCAGGAGGAGTTACTACTGTGCCCTCTAAGACTCGTATTCCGTTCTTGGTCGGATGCGCTTCCATATTACAGTCAGTATTCTCCGGCTGCGTATTCACATAAATATTTCAGGCCCATTCCACTGCTGTAAATCGATAATATGGCTCAGTCTTCCAATGTTGTTTCCAACCTGCTGCGTTGCTGTTTTTTGTTTCGTCTAATCCGGTTGGCTGTATCAAGGCCACTTACATATATTTCGTTTCATGTCTGTTTGTACTTCGTATCACTCTGAAGTTCGAGTGATAAAAGGCGATTTTCGGTCTCCTACCAGCTTCCCACGTTCTGCTGTCTGAAGGTGTTATTGGCCTTCACATTTTTATGTGGTCAGTATTTACACGTGGCAGGTAACAAGGTTTGTGTGTGTGTGCATTCACCTGGTATTAACTGTTCGACAATATAGGCGGATTCAATTTTCCTACTTCGTTGCATTCATTCGATTAGACTGATTGCCGTGTCCAGATCAGAGATCAATCGATCATTCACTTTACTTCGATCGTTTTGCATTCCGTTGTAACTTGGTCCGGTGCTTATGCACGTTTGCTTTCTAACACGATTATCACACAGAGAAAAATAGTCTCGATAGCTGTGAATCAGCACTTGTCCATGAGAACATGTAAATAGAACTGTGTGAGTGTTCCACGCATGAGGTCAACTCTAATTAAACCTGTATTGAAATCGGTTTATCGTATCTCATTTTTCTCAGGGTTCACTTGAGCAAAAATTGTAATACTGTTATTTCGGTAGCCGGAACTTTTGTGTACATGATCATTAATCATTTGAGACTTCGTTTGGTTGGTCAAACACAACTCGCCTCGTAACAAGTGTGTTTAATTATTGCAACGGCGAGACTTGAGATTTGAAGCTATCTTCAATTTTTTCGAAGCTGTGGTTGACTCGTACACCTTGTGCTCTGGTTAGCTGCACCGCGCTCGACAAAAAGCGGCAGTCTGGTTGACAGTGTAAAATCATTTTGTCTTCAAAGTATGCTTCAGTAAGGCGTTTCTGATTACCGAGTTAGAGTCCCCTGCTTCGTCATCACGTTCGGTTGGTAGCACTTTTCATATGTCCATGAATCGTGTTTTAGAGTCTGCCTATCTTGGGAGTTTTTGACTGTCGTGTCCATTAAATCTATATTCCTTCCGTCTCCCTTGATTGTGATACCGGTTGAGCCAAGCATATTGTTATTATGTTTATATTCCCTTTTAATACTATAATCGCCTATGAATAATGAACTCCCTTCATCATTAATCATCTGTGATTTCTGACTGTTTAGTGTTCGTACGTTTCTGTACATTACTATTGAAAGTCGATTATCCCTACGATATATTTTGTTATGTCTTATGCAGAATTTGGCTGCTACGCGCACATATCGAAATCTGGATATTACTGTATACGAGGCGCTGAACTATCGTCGTGGCGTAAGTGCTTATTTACACTGTTATCCTTTTTTGTACGTTTTTATTTGTAACAACGTCGATTACGACTGCGCATACCGTTGATTGCGGCTTCATTTTCCAGTGTCAAAGCGTAAACATCTTTCAGATTTGATTTAATTGAGTGTTGATAGCAATGGATGTTTTCTCCACGTTAACACTCGAATGGGTGGAAATTGATGCACATGAGAGGTTAAAAGATCTGCATCAAATAATTCTTTTATCCCATTTTCCTTTTCATATATCCAACTTTCTTTCTACTACCAATGAGAAAGAAATGTGTGGTAGAATAAAACACCATTACCGTGAGCATAGTGAAAACCTTTCATGTCTTAAAGTGATATTGATGGAAAGGATGTGTGAGGCACTTCTATTGCCATGATTGTTGTGATGAGTTCGTCGCTCTGAAAGTTTTTAGGTTAGGGTTTGAACTTGCTTGTAGCCACATGATTCGTTTTGAAAGTCTTTTGTTTCCATGTTTTAGATTAGAGTTTTTTGAGGTCTGTACTCTTGACAAACGATTTGTTAACAGAAGTCGTCAGGCGCATTACAATGTCAACTATCTTCGCTTAGCACATGAACGCCGGGCGGTTGCATTGCCATAGCTCGGGTTTCTGCTTGATTTTATTTGCTAGATTTGTTTTCAAGAAAACTTGATTTCCATGTTTGTGAACTACTTCTATGCGACTGAAGGTTACCAAATTCCCACGTTCTCCATCTGCCTTCATCTACTGTATGACCATTGGTTGTCTTCTGTTGACAAAAATGTTTTCTTCTTCTTTTCTTGATGTGGGAGTGTGAAAACCCAATTCCGGAATCATAACCTCACTGAGGAGACCCGATTAGCTCAACTCGGGAAGTTGAAAAACATTCAGTGGCACTCTACTGTACACTGTTGCTTTGGATCTTCTTTTGCATTATATTTGGATTAAGACCGTGACTTTTCATTATACCTTGAGTTTATTCAAAAAGGTTCAACCTTGAAAAGCCTTGACAGTGTTATGATGTTCTATTTTAATTTCAGCAGTTGCTTTTAGAAAATCAATACGTGCAGTTAACCAACATGCAAGCAAATTGACAAGTCAAATTGCTTGGTAGGTTATCAGGCTGATCTCTTTTTTGATGGACCTTCACTCTTCCATTTTGTGAATTCATCGTCTAAATCTACGACCGAGTGTTTTCTGGATGTCAGTAGAATAAATGATAGTGGACTTGTTTGGAAAATCAAGCTTGCGGAAAAGTAATCTCTGCTTTGTTTGCATCGCGTATTACAACCAAACAGTCCACCTTTTCAGCTGCTGTCCGTCTGGTACTCGCCCTCTTTTTTTAAACAACTCTGAATCTAGGACGTAACATGAATACACGTTTGCACACCCCACGCATAAGATGGTCGTCGCAAAATGACCGGTCTCTTTTGACGCTTTCTCTTATGCTATAGGTGATCGATCGACCAACGCGCACGCTGTGGGTGTGCGTACATGTATTCATGTGGTGTCCCATTTCCAGAAGCTTTTACAAAAGTCTGGCGATCATCGAAACTCGCCGTAACTTCACATAGTAGAAATAACTTACACTACATTTCAAAGGAGTCATTACCAACTTCAATATTAGCTTCAGAAAAGACATTGTCTTCCAGGTTTTCAGCGTCTCCTTATATTTATACAAAACATTGGTTGTTAGTTACCTTTTCGTATTCAACTTGTGACCTTTCTTTTTACTCCTTGATGTGTTTGATGAAATGTAAGAATGTCTGTTCTAGCAAGTGTGACACCTGTGTGATTGCTCTTTCTTCCCTGTCATTGCTGAATACCCACTCTCCGTATTTGCACTAGCTCTCCTCGACTAGCCGGGTGAGTTAATTCCATCATATTTCGGTGATCAATCACCTTTCGATTGCACGTGTTGCTATTATGTGAACAAGTGGATTCCGTTAGTCTCTGTAGTGTGATTCGTTTTCGTGAAAGAAATTTCGCGTGCATTCTTTTCCTTGGATTCATTCAGCTTTTTACCTTGAAATGTTTAATGTGTAGTATGGGTGTTCCACCTCTTCGTCCTGTCGCATTCCGTTGACATCTTCTGACATACTGAAACTGGAAATAAGCCCGTTTCTTTATATCTACGACTACGAATCTTTGTCAGTATGAGTAGATGTTGTCTGAAAATCCTCTCATTGATCAGTGTTGTTAAGCATGGTATGAATGCGCACGCATACTGAAAGTCTTCCGTAGCTTAATCAACAGTACGTACTACTCCAGTGGTTTTTCTGTCGTATTGCTATCAAAATTAAAGTTTTCACAAAAAAGATGTTTCAAGATGCTCTGGTTTCGGTCGGTTGCATTTTCTTGGAGTTGAGGGCGCTCTATAACTGACAGTACAGTTTGTGTTTCTTTTTCGAACGTAAAGCTCTAACTGATTGCTAAATGTGTCACTCTCGACATGTTGGCTTCAGCACGTCTTTCGCATGGTCCGACTTAGACTGTACGAGTCTGCTAAGATTTCAATGTACGATGTGATCTCAAGGATGAAGACTTCGATTGCGAAGCATGGTTCCATTTTCTCAGCTTTTTGGCTGGGGCTCACATGACTACGGTCATCTGTGGTCAGACACACGTTTGTCAATCTTACTTTCTTGTGTTATGTATGGGTGAAGTAGGTGTAAATCTATTTCAACCGAAGCCACAATTCGTCTTTATACTATTAACTATCAGTGGATATATGCTTAAGAGTTTTCGAATTCTACTCTTCCTTTTTTCAATATTCTTCTATTGAACTAATTTTTCCACCGATTCGTTATTTGGCTTTTCTTGGTTTCCACCTTCTTGTTGCTGGTCCCTGTCACACTGATTTGTTTCCCTCTCTGTTTGTCAACTGCTAAAACAACCTCTACTCAACCGTTGCTAGGCAATTGTTAATCTGGAATCCAGTTACTTATTGGAACTCCATATCTTGACGTAGAGTGTGCGATTTGATAACCTGTCAGCCTTTTTGGTACCGTTTCTGTTATATCAACGTTATATGCACAATGAGAATTTAATCGTGAAAGGCTTCTCTGCTTATTGCCTCAAATTTGTTTATCAGGACAATGTTGCGAGCTGTTTCAGGTGGCTTTCTAATCAGGTATAGAATTAACACACTTTTTTGTCTCGTTGTTTGGTTTTCGTACGGTACTGATAAATTAACGTAATACCCTAGAAATAACATCTCGAATCAAACAGTCTTCTAAACAAAGCAATAACATTTTTGGTAATAGGTTTCACAGTGCCTTTGTTAGATGCACACACTTAAATCTCTTGTTTATGCGCTTGTTTCTTAGAAGTATTTCTGTTTGAGTACCACCGTTGTGTTAAACTGCGTTTGCAATAATCTTCAATGGATCGCTGCCATTGTGTGAGTCTTTTGTGTTTATTCTAATGTCAAAATGTCGGGTTCGAGATAATGCTGTGCTAAACTCGCCGAAAGAAAGACCAAACTTTTACGTTTTTCTCCCTCTGTTGTTTGGGGACTAAATTTGGTTTAGCCGTTCGTCATTTAAGAGCATTACCAGGTGTGAGATAAAATAAAATCGAATACTCACGTCGAACAGTTGAACACATTGATGCAACGTACTGTTACAGCCAACGAACGTACCTACAGGCAGGAACTCAGTAACTGCAATCCGCCCTACCTATCTGGTGATGTGGATGGTTGCGTTACGAATATGGATTTTGTGACTTTGGACTGAATCGTTTACTGATAATTAATCGATAACTAGCTTAACGGTACCGTTTCTTTTGAGTAAAAGTTTACTCTGCACTTTGTTCTCGCCCTAATATTTCCTGATTAGACGATTTTAATTAGGATGACGTTGTCTTCCAATTGCAGGCGGCGAATTTGTCTGTGTTAGAACAGTCATTACGTTGCATATTTTGGAACAGGCTTTAGGAATTACTCATCCACAAGTACTTCTTAGGAAGCATGTCGTTTATGGATTTGTGACGATTGAAAATTTTTTAACCAGACTCATTTTGCGTTATTAAGGTTCTTAGGTATCGTTCGCACATGATTGACGGTTAATTTGGCGTTTTAATGGTAGTTTTCGTTACCATTCCGGGGATATGTGTACCAGAATTTACTTTTTTCCATGTCGTACTGTAAGTCACTGATGAGTAGTAGAATATTTTCGCTAACATAGATTAATCACATCGCTCAAAAAATTAATGATTTCTGCGATTTCAACCGAGAGAGAACTTCTAACCGTGCGGTCGTCTTTTGGAGTTGGCATAGCACTTATCGTGCACTCTGTGCATTTCTCATAAGAAGATGTGGCTGAGCGTTAGCATATGATAATTCAGTCGTGCCTATTGTGTGGTCGATGGCGCAGTGGTAAACACGGTTGCCTCATGAAAGCGTGGTCGGAGTGGAAAAGATGAGGAAAGGATATGCACCACTGGCGAGCGAAACTGGAGTTTTGCAGGCTTTTTATTTAGAACGTTGATGAGAGCGATTTAAGTCGTTCTGTAGAGTTTCCACATATTACGGCTCTCTACAATTCATCTGTTTCCTTGTTGTTGGCATAGAACAGCATTTGTGATTCGAGCACGGAAAGTATTACCAAAAATGGAGCCATGACAAACTGTATTTTGCCTACTGAAAATCTTGTTCATCTTCTAGGCCTGATCCCTTTCTGAATCGCACAATCTTTTACTAATGGCGTTGCCAGAATTGACGGCTGCTGAAATTGCCTACTAAATTGCAACAGTAGTAGGGCTCGCCTTGCAGATACCACCTTTTGCTCACCCATAGCTCACTTCTTTGTTTCAGGTCATTTGTACGCCATCATGAGGTTGGATATTTTAGTACGTATGTCTGTTTAACTATCTAGTCTCAGTATCAACCACTTACATACTGCTGCCGGTGATGAACGAACGACGTCGACCGTCAGTCACACTGCCACTGATCCAAGTCCGTTTTTGGAAAGTCTGGCATTACTCAGTCCTTCTATGGCTAACCGCAAACATTAATTAATAATTGATGGGAAATTAATTTTTATTCGTTTTGTTAAAACCATTCCACGTTTCACGACATACGCTATGCGACTTCACAGCTGTTGAGGATTGTTATATTTCCGAACTTTCGAAACTGACAGCTATAGTTCACGAATCTCTCTACCAGTAAGCTATTTCGACTGCACTACATCTTACTTTGGATACTTTGGAATTGATCATTGCAAAACGGTAAGTTGGATGCATGTCTGTTCACGCTCACACTATCCGAACCGATCGATATGTTTTCTGCCTCAGTTAGCGCTCCAAACTTTAATTGATTTTGTTATGTTCCCGGCCGAAAGTATTTTTTGCATATCAGTTTACTGTATTTGCCGCGTTGCCTCGTACAGGTTTACTGCGCTGGATTTGTAGGATGATAAAATAGTGAGATTGTTTTCCTTAGGTCCCTTCCTAAGTGTTTTGCGCAATCATGTCACAGTCCATGCGTGTTGACAAAATGACCGTCCTTCCGAATAAAACGTCGGAGCATTATTTCGTACAGACAGAACGACTGTCCTCTATATTCATCGTTTTTCTTTTTGTGACTCGAACTGAATTGCAAAATATTTTCTTATGTTCACGAGTTAGATTTCTGATTCTTTCGTCATTTTCCAACTAGCTGTGACTGATCTAACCCTGTTTGCTGCACGCACACACACTTGCGTTTTTCATATTTTCTGCCGCGTTGTGGCTACTTGAGTTACAAATCGATCGCGTCACGTGTGCAGTTGGAAAGCGTACATGTGAAATGTATGTCCTCGTTGTTTAACTAATCGCACGTCTCAGCATAACATATCTCTAATTCCAACTAGAAATTTGAAATCGCACCGACTTTGTGATACTTTCTAGTGAGTTTGTTTCTTGGCGGTAACGGGTTTGTTGTTCCGAACGGTTCCTGGCCGAAAACCTTCACAATTCGTAACGTGGTTTACTAACCTGAACTTGTTCGGTGCCAGGACGACGTTCTTGTGAAGGCGCTGTAGTCTCTTCTCATGATACGACACAGTTAACTAATCTGTGTCGTCCTAGTGTTAGTCTCATCCACCCGAGTGTTCCTTATTTGTTCTTCGTTTCTTATCGTTTTTGTGGGGTAGTTTATTTATAACATCCTGGCTTACTTTTCTGACGTCGTCGTGTCGCATATGTTCTATTGTTTTTACCTCGTCAATCACTGCGTCTTTTCAACTTCTGCACGCATATATATATATATATATATATATATATATATAGTTTAGACTAACAAGCCCCCCACTATTCAGCAGCTACTTGTTCTCTCTTTACCCGCAATTCTGCTTGTGGATTATACTTAAAAATGATCACTTTGGAACGCAACTTCAGTTTATTCCTCAAAACTTGCTGCTATTGCTTTGTCTGATTGCGGCATCAAATGTCGATCGTGATGGCTGCACGTGTACTAAGGCGAACTGCTTCAATTTTCGAAATGAGTTCAGGTTGTTGTCTGTCGCATTCATCACTGTACCGCCTCCTGTGGTGAAGTGTACCGTGGGTTACATCATAACCAGCGCTATATTCCAGATTTGGTTGCCTGATACTCTGCTGACCACTGGTCTAAGTGTTGCCACTGTGGTTGTTAAACAAGCGGTCGCTGTGGAACAGGGTGATGCAACAGACACCTTGTGAGACTCGGCTAAACTAGTTGTACGAAGGTTTTACTTTGTAGTGAAATCTCATTCCTCTCCCAGGCTGGATCACTCACGCCTCACGAAGTCTGTGATTGGAAACTTTAGATGAGGCAACGGTTAATCCGGTTCTCTGGCGTTATTGTTGTTGCCGCTTACCTAATTAGTCTGTGAATTAAAGTCAGCTACTGAAGCCTGGTATTAAAATCCGCATAGTTCTTTCTAAATTTCATGTACGATTGGGTTGTTTGTTTGCAGGGTGCTGACTTTTCGTTTGGAATTGCTCGCACTCAATCGTGGGAAATTTATCGATCACATGCCATCTCTCTCCCTTCTTCAAACTTAGCTTGTCTCCCTCAACGTTTTGTTATTAATCTTGTTACAGCATTTCGCAGCGTTCAGTTTTCGTGTGTGACTACCTCAGGTCATTGCATGTCACAGTGGGGCAAAGTTATATGACATCCATTTGGTATGTTTTAATCAGTGCTGCAAGTCGCAAGAATAAGGTCCCCGTGGCATGTGGTGTACCGGGAGAAGGCAGTGGAAGCTGTTGAGTTGGTTCCGCTGCGGAATCTCAGTGCATAGTTTCACCATGTTTCTCACCGTTGGGTAAAGTTGGGTTAGACTAAGATTGTTCTTTTCCTTCGACACCGCCTTAGAATCATAGATCCTGGCGCCATTGTATGCTTGTTATGTGTATGTCTTAGAAATTCCCGATTAAGCTCAGTTCAGAACAACGGTGTAATCGGTTTGATGCATTTTTTTCCATTTGGAAGAAGCCACCCGCCTGTGGCATGGGTCTTA
>JTDE01002944.1:13539-28026 GCA_014338405.1 Paragonimus skrjabini miyazakii | reverse complement strand
TGATCACTCAAACCGCTGGTTAGAGACGCTATCCGAGATGGCGATGTGTCGCAGTCAATGGCGGACCTGTGTCCATACCATTTCTAATTCTTCCTGTTTGTCTTCTCTTATTAATTCTCAGCCTCCTCAGTAACTTTTTCTTCTAGGATATTCCACGTCACTGTTGAAGTGAACGGCGGACCGAGCCACAGTACCTTTTGGTCAGGCTCATGGTTGTTATGATGATGATGATGAACTCGTCTGTCGTCTAATAGCAATCATCATTGTAAACGTTGTTGATTCTGTGTAAAAACAAGACATTGTTTTTCTAGTTAGTTGTGATTGTCTAGTGCCAGTCAGACAACTGTTCTGATTTTTTCAGCTTGGTTGCCGAGCACGTGATTCAAGGTTTGTAGTCATTCCACTGCTACAAATAAAAAAAGTGTGAATGTGAAAAGTAACTTTGGTTTCGTTTAAGAATTTGCATTGCGGGTGTTCCCGAACGAGGGCAAAAGCTGAGCATATTTTAGTCCATGCGTAACCGGTATCCTCGTTAACGAACTTTGTTGACTCTCCAGCGAACTTGATGCGAAATTTGGTCGTGAGCTCTCAGTATATTGTAACATACCCGTGCTAGGCCACAGTGTTGAGGCAACATCTGTAATACTTTTGACTCTATAGGTGATAGGGTACATTGCTTCTTGCAGTCGAACTAAAGAAGGGGAACACGTCCAGTCGGCGAAATCTCAGATCTGTCATCAATATCAGAGCAAGTGTTCTTGGCATGTGGATGACAGTGATCATCTATAGTGTGGGTTGTTTTTATCGTCGCCAGCGTGTGGGCAGTTTTCGTTTGCGCAGTGTCTGGTGATTTCCGTATTAGTGACACATTGTACACGGGTAAATGCCTGTGTAGTGGGGATAGCAGATTGTTCTTTTCGCAATGTCACGTTGACCCCAATTGAAGTTTTTAATTGCTATGACCAGGCTCAGTGTGCATCTGTTTCATCCAACGCCCACTAGACATGTGTCCGAATGATAATGGATATCGATACTTCAGTGATATGCAGTTCACTAGCAGACTCTGCGGTCAGTACGTAGCAAATTACTAAACATTAATCGTCTTTTAGTCTCACCAGCTATGCTGGCCTAATGAATTCCGCTTGATGCGTGTGTGTGTGTGTATCATGGGAAATTGAATGTAGTATTTCTTGTTACAGTAGTTTTGTCGAAATGTGAAAACGACGATCAGTTGCAAACCATTTTCACATAATCACCGACTAGTGATCACTAATCAGCAGATCGAATAAAATAAGGTATTCTATCATTTCAAGTTAACCATAAAGTTTCTGAAGTGGCGTATACTTGTTTTGCACTGCTTTTTCATTGGTAAACGCATTGGTTAATTTTTCGCTTCAACTATCTGTTGGATAGTAGTTTAATAGGGCACCCTGACCACAACATTGTTGGAAGTGGGTTGACCCATGGACGGTCTATTTGAGCCCGTTACACTAAGTGGTTGACAGAGTGTGCTCGTCTGATTGACAAGCCGGCAAAACACATTAATGGTATTACAATGGCTCTTTAACCCTCGATGGATATACGGCGAACATGCTGTGACAGATTGACCAACAGCCATACTGTTACACCCTGTTGTTCCTGGACTGACTGAATTTAAGCTAATGCCACCTGTAGCTCAAGTTGTTGAATACCTGTTAGGGCGCCCCACCATGTGACCGTCCCAAGGGCGCCTCTGTCGTGAGAGCGAAGGAAAAATATCATTCGACTCAGTCCGAACTAGCAGAACTGTTCAAAATCGGTTGAGACTTTTTATACCGCTAATACACATGTGTGGTCCTAACTGTTTCTCATGATGGGGTGCGGATGTGTGTTCATGGGGTGCCCTATAAATAACTTGTACTTGTCGCCCTACCCCGCACACGTTTTGTAGCGGAACAAAGCTTCCTATTTTGAGCGTGTCTTTTGGTTTGCCCTGGGAGCGAATACGGGACAGTCGCGGTACTATTCGGGACCGAGATTTTCGTGTGAATTATCACCGGGACGAGAATCCGATTTTATCGAGCGTACCACTATACCGAGATCGAACCAGTGTACCGTTTAGGAGGGTTTACAACAATACCGTCCATCAGATATTCCACCAATGCTGGCATACCTCTCAAGGTTATGCCTCTCAACCACAACCCACTATCAACACACAGTGCAAACCGCGGGGTCAACCACTTTTAAGTTGTTTTGCTAGCATAAATTTAGAATTAATTGCGCTGATTAAAATCACGCATCTTCGCGAGAGGTATTTAGCTACCTGTGTGTTATTGTCGGTTTACACAATGTAATCCGTATTATGTTTGTCCTGTATATGGAGGTATTTCTGCCCCGCACTTGTTTTAGCCATTGATCAGAACGTTCGCGAAGTTCTCATCAGGTGCACACGAATACGGTAACTCATCAGATAAGGGCAGTATGTGAACAGATAACGTGCTGACCATTTTTACTCTTTTTTCTGCGACAATTTTGCCCGTTTGTTACTCTTCTATTGTTTGCAACTAAATCTGTTATGGAAAGGTTTCTTTTTCCAGTGACAGGTATCTTGGTTTCATCCACTTGTATTTAGTTGTTGCCACCTTTATCGAGCCAGTTAATTCCGACACATTGTGATCTCGTTTTTTTTAGGTACATCGTTTGGTCATTGTTCAAGATGAGAAGGTTGTTGGCATTGTCTCACTGTCAGACCTCCTACGGTTCTTAATCGCGGACCCCGATGTCGAGAGTATGCTCACGTGAATTGACAACGCAGCCCCTACCGACCACCCACTCAACCTCTATAGTCGATCGTCACGTCCCCAACCCTGCATCTGGAGACTATAATGAACTATTGCATTGTGTGGAAATATTCTTTCCATACTGTTTCGCTCAGTTTTTAGTTTTGTTCACTATTTCTCGCCTTTTACCTTTTTTCTGTGCAACACCAACTTCTCGTCCCGGTCTTTTCGCATATTTGCCTCGTTTGACTGACTTTATTCAATCTTTATTGTCAAATCAGTCGGTTTTCTGCAAAAGTTGGGTGACGTAGCTCATGGTTGTTAGTTTAAGTAGAGGATCTTAATTTTTGGTGGTATTCTTCTAAATCCTTGCCGTCTCTCATACTGGGCCTTGTGAACGATTGCTCCTGATTCTACGCACAAATAAGTGCAGTGTAAAGTTCCGCTGATACTTTCTTACTGTATAAACGCACTCCTGGTGCTGAAAGCATGTTTATCAACTGTGCTACAGGTTCATAATGGGTTTGCACGTCGTTTTCAGCCCCCATGAAATGTGTAACCGATAGATGCGTTTTTCCCTGCTGAGACCGTAGATCTCCGGGTTTGGTGTGGTTGAGTCTAAATGCGAAATTTCTGAGTCTTGGCCTTGGCTGTGTATCTCAGTTGAGCGTGATATTTCGGATGTTGGTTTGCGTCCAACCTGTTCAAAATAATAAAAATGTTTCTAACTATCAATTCACACTACATGACAGCTACTTATGTCAGTTTGCCGGAAGCGACTAGAACACATGTTTCGGAGAGCATTGCTTCGGTTTCGAATCCACAACAGCTGCAAACATTTCAAGGTCATGATGAGTCAAATTGATAATTCATAGCATCCAAACTGGTGAACGAGAAATACTCGGTTAGTTGGTGTCACACATTCGATATTAACCAGACATGGACGGTGACTGGCAACGCATGATCTAAATCGTCAGTGAGTCCCAGCTTCAGTTGCTGATCAGGACGTGATTGCCCTGAGTGACCTGCCTCACTCGACAATGTTAGTCTTAATAGGCGCACTCTGTCTGCTGTCAACCTTGTTCTTTCGCAGTGTAAATGGAAATCGCACATAATTCGATCCGAAGCTCCATCTCTTTTACCGGTAAGGATCAGATTCGAATGAAGACAATTACTCAACATCTCAAACGAAGTGGGGTGATACCTAAGAAAATACCGCATTACCTTATGCACAAACGGAATCTGGTTTAGAATTTCACTAGTACGGGATGCCGGCTGCAAAGTATGTTACAGTGTGTCGACACTTTTTTTCTTTTCATTTGTCGGGCTTTCCGAACAAGATTCATCCACTGTAGTCGTGGAAAATGGAATGCAACTTAATACTGCAGGATTACTTCACTCACCCGCTGAATGGACACGTCCCATTCTGAGCAAGCCCGCTTATAATAGGTCTTGAGAAGACTTATAAGAAGGACATAAGGGAAAGTGAATTCCCTATCTGTTGTGGCCGCCTTCTAAGGATGTGGATGCAGGCAAAATAGTTGTTTGCGTTGATTTCAATCTGAAGGGGTTCGTTGTGCGTAACGAGGTGATAGTTTGTGTTGCCCATTCCTCCGATCAGAGCGACCTGCAGATTATCCTCTGCGTAGTGTCGTTGATACAACCTCACGCAACGCACTTCACTGACCATCCTCATGTCGTTTACGACTCTGCACGGTGGACTACTTTAATCATTCGCAGTTAATGCACAGGTGACCCTTACTGACTAGAAAGATTTTGAGAGAGTAATGTAAGCGAGCTCTTTCAGTATGTCCAGGACAACACTGCGACACATCGATCCAGAACCATGTTAAGTTTACAATAACGACTAGTAGGTCGTTGAATAACCCATTGGCACCGTCAGTAAGTTAAAATTTAGTGTTCCTATGCAAGAAAAAGGACTGCAAGGCAGTATAAAGCTTTCAGTTGAATCAGGGCCGTTGCAAAGTGGAACGAAATGATTTCACCCGGAGGGATTACGTTTTGTGGCGTGATGGCGCAGCAGTTGCCGTTGGAATAAATCGATTCGACCGCAGCAGTCTCTATAGCTGAGGGCGAGCCGAAAACTAATTTACTGTGAGTTACTAACATGCACCAAAAGGGTGGTCGGTATTTCACAACTGTTGGGGTATCTAGCACAGATGTGAAGATCGCCAAATATTTTTATGGGTCGTACGTTAATGTACTTGGCCGCTCGTCTAGGTTAACACGTAGCGAGCACGATCGGGTACGGGTTGCCGAGAACGTTGGTGGTGTTTCGAATTAGGATAATCCTTCTACCTACATGGTGAAAATTAGACTGCAGGATGGCTTTCGGTATGAGAAGTTGCTGTGTCGTAGAACTGTTTTAAATTGGCGCCACACGTTTCTGACATCTATTGTCTCCTACTGCAGTTTTTGCCGGTGAGCAGTATTCACCTTATGTTTTAACCGTTCTCCATTTGTCACATTTCAAGCTGATCTGCTTACCATCAGCAAACATCGACAAGGTTAGTCAGCGAGTCCGCACTGAACTGTTAATAAAGCTTAAGTGGCAGGAAAACGGCATCATTATGCAAAGAGAAATAATTGATCTCTCGGGATAGAGAAATAGAGCCCTTTATTTGTCCATATACGATGACTCGATGCTCATTTTGGTATTTGCCACACGTATCCTGTGACTTCTTCTAACTGAGCATGCATTACTGCAACGCAGAACTCAAAATTAAATGATGGAAGTTGGTCATTAGCCAAACGAGCACCGAAATCAACCTCAGTCACTCATGAACAGGGTTTGCGAGAATCCTACAGAATCAAAATTGCATGAGACTACCGCTGACCAACGAAGTTGTGGGTCATGCCACTTGAACGATCGAGCGAGTATACCATAAGGTTTCAGTGAAATTAAGATGAACCAGGTATACATTGCAAGTATCTTCAACCAATACCACCATCGTCTTCAACATTTTGGCGATCGTGACCAAGCATTGTCATCCTCGATATATATTTAGCTCTTCGTTTTTTTTAATATATTTTACAGACTTGGTTTTTCTTATGCCGATAGTAAACGGCCGTACTATATTGCATCCATTTTGTTGAAATCAGACGCGTTGTTGATATGTAGACGTCTATCGACAATTATAATGGGGCAACTCTGTAAAACTCTACCTTCAATAGCTTAGGATTCTATGGGTTTTCCGGTCTGAGACATTTGGCCGAATAAGACCATTTCTGTGTCTTGATGTCGCATTTAGTTAGGAAGATGGCCTCATTTTCTGTTACGCATTTGAAGACATTGAAACGAGTGTAGAGATAGGAGGGAGGGTAGACGGCAATCTGGAGTACCGCACAATTCACAAAGATCCTTTCTCTTCTTCCCTGATTGGTCTGCGTACAACGCACTGATAATGGCGAAAGACTGCTGCAGCTGTGCGCATCCTACGGTCTGTATATTTTGAGCACGGCATTCCAACACAGGAGGAAGCACTGTGTTACTTGGAGACTTCCGTGTGCCTCACAACCGTAGATACAGTTGGATCATATAGCAGTTAGTTACAGGTGGCGCCACTCTGTTAAGGACTGTCGTGCCTTTTGAAGCAACCACCTGTACTCGGACCATGCTGTTCTGCGTGCCCGTTTTGTTTTATCATTTGCCCAGAGGACACGCTCGTAAATGCAAGGTGCTTAACTGGAATTCGAGCGATGAGAATGTAAAGAACGCCTACCAAAAGGCGTTGGCAAAGAAGTTACCCAGTTCGAGTCAGTTGAAGGATCCTAATGAACACTGGGAACAAATCGCCGTAGCTATGAAGGTATGCTGTGAACAGGCATGTTCCGATGGGGCTGTTCAGTTGCGACATGACTGGATTTCTGTCACGTCGATAAACCTCATGAGCAAGCGTCGCTCGATCCCACCTGGTTCTGAATATGATGACGACCGTCAAGAACTTAAACGCAAGCTGACTAAAAGCCTGCGCAAATATCGTGAGCAATCCTTGGTCGAACAATCAAAAGAGATAGAAAAGGCCTTTTTATCTGGGAATAGCAGAAAGCTTTTTTCCCTGATCCGTGTTTGTACTGGCCGTCAAGTCGGTGTAAGTGATACCATATGTGCAAAAGATGGTTCACTTATTACCAGTCATTCGCACTGACTTGACAGGTGGGCTGAACATTTTGAAGAGCAGTTCAGCTGACCTCAACCAGATCACGTGGACGACGGTATCCGAATGGTCAGTTACTGTGTTCCAGACGGTCCTCCGTCGGAAGCAGAAGTGGTCCTGGAGCTTAAATCGTTGAAGCGTAATAAGGCTCCTGGTTCAGACCTCCTCCCTCCTCTTTTCAAGGATGGTGGGGAGAGGTTGATATCAGAACTGACGCGACTCCTCCAGACGATCTGGGAGACTGAAGAGGTGCCTCGTGATTGATGCCTATCAACAGTCATTCCCATTTTCAGTAAGGGGGCCCGAAGTCAATATGACAACCACAGAGGCATCAGTTTGGTGTCTATTGCGTCCAAGTTACTCACTAGCCTCATTTTACGTCGACTCACTAAGCCCAGAGAAAGTCAGATACGCGAAGAACAGGCAGGATTTCGATCCGGTCGAGGGTGCGTTGATCATATTTTTACGTTGCGACGGATCTTGGAACATCGGCACTGTTACAAGCAGCCGACAGTCGTGGTCTTTTTGGACCTGAAGGCTGCTTTCGATTCAGTTGCTCGTAACATTCTCTCGAGCTGTCTTCTCCGCAAGGGAGTACCAGGAAAATACGTGGATCTACTGAGATCACTGTATGCTCATTCTGCAACCAGGTTGAGAGTTTATGGACAACTGTCTCGGACGTTCATCACTTCTAGTGGTGTTCGTCAGGGGTGTCCGATTTCCCCCTTCCTGTTCAACTTTGTCATGGACGAAATTATGGAGGGTGCGCTTCGGGAATACAGTGGACTTAGTGTTGAGCTTCTTCCAGGCGCTAGGTTGATCGATCTGGAGTACGCGGACGACATTGTCTTACTTAACCCCTCTGCCGAAAACACGCAGACCATGCTGGACAGGTTGAGCGACCGGGCTGGTTTGTATGGAATGCGATTTGCACCTTCAAAGTGCAAAGTGTTGCTTCAAGACTGGGGCACTTCAACTCCTACTTTCTTCATTGCAGGTAATCCGCTTGAGAATGTGGACAGTTTCACATACTTGGGTAGCACTATCTCGTCAGCCTGTAATATTGCTGATGAGATATCAGCGAGAATAGCAAAGGCACGAGTTGCCTTTGCCAAACTGCGTCGTCTGTGGCGTCGAAAAGAGGTCCGGTTGTCGCTGAAAGGAAGGGTGTATAATGCCTGTGTGCGTTCCATTTTGCTTTATGGTTCGGAAACGTGGCCTGTTCACAAAGAAGACATCAACAGGCTTGCTGTGTTTGACCATCGTTGTCTCCGCCAATTGGCCCATATTAAGTGGACTGATCGCGTGAGCAGTGTGACGGTTCGCCGGCGCGTATTCCGGAACGCTCGGGATGCGCAATCAATTGGTCAATTAATCACGGTACACAGCTTGCGATGGTTGGGTCACGTACTCCGTATGTCATCTAATCGTGTACCGTACCGGGCATTATATGCTGAGGCCACCAACGGTTGGGTAAAACCGCGTGGTGGTCACGAAATATGAAGACCTTGACTGTTCCATTGAGCAAAGTGGGTAGATGTCGCCTGCCTGGCTGGGGTCCTCGTGTTCATTCAAACCGCTGGTTAGAGACGCTATCCGAGATGGGAATGTGTCTCAGTCAATGGCGGACCTGTATCCATATCATTTCTAGTTCTTCCGCTTAGTCTTGTTTTAATAATTTTCAACCCTCTTAGTAACGTTTTCTTCCAGAATATTCCACGTCACTGTTGAGGCGAGCGGCGGCCTGAGCCACAGTACCTTTTGATCAGGCTCTTGGCTGATATGATGATGATGATTGCTCTGCGTGATGCACGATGCTACTAAGTACCTAGCAATGAATGATGGTCAAATCGAGAAAATCAAAGGAGCCATGCCTGGCGTTAGTAATATCACACACAGAAGTTTACATGTAGCAACCAACGCCTTACGTTTTTCTCTACTTTGATGCGTATTGATAGTTTAATACTTTGGCGACTCATGAATGGACAGTCATGCATAACATGCAAAATGTAAGGTATCAGTTTGGTTATATGCACGTCACGTCAGCCATTGAGTCATGCGGCAAACATTCGATAATTTTACCGCTGTGTTGTATACATAGCACATGAGAGAGCAGAGTTTTCTCCTCATTATTAGACAGATAGAGGCAATGAGATTAGAATACCTACATCTGGTTGTCAAGTCGACGACAATCCAACTAACGTAATGCAACAATATTGACTCTTCCTGTGAGAATCAGTGGCACCGAGGAGTCGGAACGAAAGTCACGGCCTTCGGACACAATCGAGTAGGCAGCAATCATTGTGAAAATAACCGAATGTAGTTGACGTAATGAGGAACAGGATAGACAAAGTGCATATGCTAACTCCGTTGTCATCATTCGTTTCGGTAAAATATACTTGCAAACTGATGGTTGAGGCTTTTCTAGCGGCAAGACCGAAAAGCCAAGGTTTACTTAATAGTAAAGTGGATTATTGAACAGACCACGAAGGAGGAACAGTGAACAAAAAAGTGATCACACCATTTACGACTCCGAAGGATGACCCTAGATGACCATGGCAAATCCGTTTGATGTGTGGTTGACAGAAGGTCTAAAAGGGTTTCAGAGAACGAGCTGGGAAGCGGCTACATCTGTGTTGAATTTTGCGTAGATGTTCCCCAACTGAAAAATAGTCTACTGGCCTATGTGATTCACTCACATTCCATAGAATGTACGTCCAGCAGCTACGTCGTGCTCAGAGTCAAATTAACATCAACAGACAGAGTAGCCGATCTTGACGAGTACACGACACACTGTAGTATCAATTGACCGAGACTCGGGTGTATGTCGTTTGGGCGTGCTCATATTCATTTGAGGTAGCGGTTCGGACAGTGTGCACTGGGTCAACTGGCTAATCGTATAACTTAGACTAACGTCCTTAACATAGAGCGGGGCCGCCAACCAGTAACCTTAGCACACCGTTTGGTAAGATAGGAAGTGTAACTGCGAAGACGGACTTTTGTATATTCTAGTCTCTAAGGGCCAGCGGCACTTTATTGTGGTCCGGGGGATAGGATGAAAACTGTGCGATTTGACAAAGGGTTGGCGTTAGTCTGGTAAAAGTCATTAACAAGTACTTAACAGTACACCCCCCCCCCGCCTTAAAATCTGTCTATAGCCTGCCCAACATTGAGCACCTCTTGTGTACAGTGGCATCCAGAATCATTCTGCAACATCTGAATGGTTGAACAGACCGACGTTGACAGCACAAAGTTGATTGCGCTGGATTTTTATGTGTATTTGTTAAAAACTTACATCCGTATAATATACAGTCTGAATCACATCACAGAAAGATGTACAATACTAGACAACGAGGGCTCAGTGCATCAACTCAGTTTGCCATTACTGATCCTGGAATGAAGTTTGAGCAGAGAGTGAGACAGATGCGGCTAGCAAGGCTTGGAGCAAGTTGATTTTGCTGAACAACGGAAACGACATATACGCTTGCTAAAACAAAAGCACGCCGCCAGCCAGAAGCAGCGAAATAGTACAATAAGCTGCTATCGTTAAAAATGGGTCCAATTAATTCAAACGCTGTTATCCAAATAAGCCGGTACCAATGGTTATGACATTACTGCGTTTAAGATGGCCATTCCTCGATGCTAGTTCCCTGAAGAGAACGGTTAGTGACCCTAAAACGATGATGATGGAGGAACTGAAAAGACACCATGCTATTGCTATGGTCAAGTTTAAAAGTAACTACTTCTAGATTAGCTCAGTAGCTTTCCGTAAGTAGGTGAGGAACACTAGATATATTGATAGTGCGGATTCTGTTAGCACGCGCATATCGTAAAGAAGCAATCAAAGTGAATCGTGCCACACTGATCGATCCAGTTGGCGGGGCATGATCATCTTCGTTGTGAGTCATTGTGGCTTGGTAGAAAGGACGATTAACACGTATAAAGAGTAGACGCGCATTGGTGAGTGCTCGATTCACATGAATAAAACGAAACTGTATAATGTACAACCCTAAACCTTCAACTGAAGTGGACGAAAGACGGACAAGCTCAGTTTGCTCTGAACTCGCTGAAGTCGACTTGTCGAATGCCAGCGTCGGCAGATGTGGCCAAATTTATAGTTCGCTAGATAACAGAGATATAGAGCTGTGCAATTTTGTACACTGTTATTCACGTTTGTCGATATTGTACTCGCCATGGCTCCTTTCAAGAAAGCATGGTGCATTTAAAGTTGTTTATTACTTGAAATATAAACGTTGTCATTCGTTTGACGCATTCGCTCAGGATCAGGATGAAAACCCAGTATTCTCTAAGTTGTCTGCAACGCTCCGAGGGTTGACCTAATTCTGTTAACCTCCTTGGATGAAGGATTTTCCCTAGCCTGATAACTCTCGTAATAATCTGCCTCAGGAAACACTTAATTTTTGGAGAAAAGGACGACTATTGAATGTATGTATTTAACACAAATGCTTCGATATCAAATTTACAACAGCATGTATCAGTCTCTTGTAACGCGAACTGCTACATCCACGTAGGCAACGCACTAGAGACCACGCATGTCTCCATCCGCAACTTTTTGCGAAGTGACATAAATTTGTGAATACAAGGTGAAGTATTGCCAGTGAGCTGATATTTTTTGAATGCAGATTGATAGATCCTGGCTCCATTCAAATACACGGAGTTCAGCCACATTAGATATCCGTGAAATCGGACATCTCAATTTTTGTGTTGTTCGATGCATAATACATTCACATATAAAAGACAGCTTACCGTAGACCCTCTATTCTTCTATGAGTACCACCCCTGTGGATGGCGATTTTAGTCAACTGTGCCCTTTTATTAACCATGCATAGTAAACAATAGGTTGTAAAACGGACATTAACATGTGTCGTACAAACGCAGCGGTCTCGCTCTGGTCATATGGACAGTAAATCCAATGGTGCGAGTTTATCATTGACAAGCGTGAGTCATTTGGTTGGACAACCATACTGACAAAAAATAGATGAACTGGATTCAGCTAGACACCCTCTGGAATCACTCTATCATTGTCAAGGACCCTTACCAGAGTGTCTTACACCTAGTGTAGAGTAGTATCTCGTTTTTCCTTTCTTCCACAGCATACCAAAGCGTCGCTGACGCTCGGAGTTCATAATCAAACATCCTATTTCGGCAAACGGTCTGTAGTATTTGTGTGACCTAAACCACGGATCGTATCATGATACAAGTTGCCAGTGTGTAAGTGTTCACTTTCGTTTTTCAGTGATGCTAGTTTCCACGATGTTAAATTCAAAATAAGTGAGGCTGCAGGTATGGATGTGCAACTAGACAGACGATAAAAATCTAACTTCTAGCACCCTGATGAAAACTGAAACACTGACAACGATCGGTAGCGCGCGATGTGAAGAACACAATGGTTTAAGTAACTCCGGTCAGCAATAAGAACTAACGTCTTGATGGTCGAAAATGTTAGAATACAAAAATCGGCTCATACAGAGAGGTTCTAGTTGATTCTGACCATAAAAATGTCGAGCAGAAAAAAGTAAACATGCATCAATCCGCGATTAACCATCTTACTGGGATAACTGATATGTCTGAATGAACGAGCAAAGTGAACAGGTGACTTATTCCATGTCATAAAATGGCGAGCCTCGTCACAGGAAAAAATGCGTTGTCACGAAAAGAGCCGGAGTTACAACATATCCTGTGAAGTATTGCGATGTACTCGAACTAAGTGCCGATTCATTCGTTTCGTAAAATGGTGAATCGCCAACTTTTTTCCTCTATGACATCAACGCATCTAGTAACATGATAAACTGATAACTATGGCCCTATTGCAGTTAATTAGGGCTACGGAACTTCAATAATCCTTTGTTTGATTCATCACCTAGAAACATCAGCATTACTTACCTGGTCGATCGAATATATGCCTTTAATCGATTGCAAAATGGTTGACTCACCCAGTATGTCACAATGACAGTTGCACGTAGTCGACCTGGAGTCACATGATAGATTTATTTCGACTAAACGTAGACACTGGTGCTACACACCAGAATACGATAAAATTAAGACGTTTGTATTTTGATAAAATTGGCTTACTGGAAAGGAGTACGTAACATTGGTAGTGGATTACTGACACAAACTACTGAAAGGGACCACTTTTTGACAGACAATTTACCCAAAAATTAAACTGTCAACTCCAAACTGAAGCAAAGTACGGAGAATAGCATACACCACAACCTGCGAGCGTCGTCGCTCAGTGACCGTTCCAGTGAGGTGACTGCATCAACAGAATGAGATGTGTTGCTTTGGGTCACCATGAGCAGGCGTACGTCGAGGAAGCGCGTTGGTGAACCCTAATCCAGCGTGACTTTCTAGGGGAAGTCTAATTGGATGGGATCAAGCCCGGAAGACTAATTTACTAGTTACATTTGATGTGTTGGGCGCTCCATGAGCAACTTAAGATAATGCTGTTTGATACGTTGCATTACTAGAAATGTGTAGCTAAATAACACCACACAGATAAGTCGGAAATTTAGTGAAAACCAATTCATGCCTTACCAAACCATTCGCTGATAGCATAATCAGTGAATGACAGTCAGTTGGTAGGCAAGTGATACAGGGTTTGACATCACTATCCTCGAAAATACCGTCAGATCGGTAACGTAAAAAACCGCTTGTGAGGCGCCACTCCGAAGTTTCGTTACACTCGATCGATGGCATCCACACCAGTATACGCCGTGCCTTCATCACATCACGACAAACGATATTATTAACCGTACGTGAGTTTGTACATCCCTACTAATTAAGCATGTAGTTAAACAGTAAACAAGAACCTCATTCTTCAGCCGTAACCATGGGTACTAAGGAATACACATGGAGAAACGTCAATAACTCGTCGTTAAGGCTCAGGAGCGTGCCATGGTCTTGTGACCACAGTGCTTGCATGCTCAAAGAAAGTACAAGCAATTTTTAACTAATTTCAATAAATCATACGGCTTGCGTCATACGATTTGCGAAGTACTAACAGAACCTAGTCCACGTTCCCAAAACTGAAACTAAGGGGAGATCAGTTTACCGGCGACAGCTGAATGGGTATTTGACAGTTCCAAAATATCTACCCCGCATCGTCAACGAGTCGATAACTTGTCCATCCGTAGTGTCAAAAATGAGCATTCGCGATGTATATCTCCCTCCGTCGTTAATGTATGACCGCGCCAGTTCAAGATGAAACGTACAGTGGCCTCAAAGAAGTATACCGCCAGGAGAGACACAACACATTTAAGGGCACTGTCTGGTTCTCGAGAGGCTTATTGTAAATGACATCTCAAGAAGAGACCAATAAACAAAAATTGCTAGTCTGTCAAGCTAAGACAATGCTCTAAGAGAGGCACTCAAAAGCACATTTGTATACACCGTAGTCTTAATCAACTCAAAAATGATCACACCATGAAGCGAATATCTCAGCGCAAAGCGGCAATCATCATCGACAGCAATAAATCATTAGTTCACACTGATACTTAACTGCCACACAACCACGAAGAAAAAGCAAACCT
>JTDE01002943.1:12337-39741 GCA_014338405.1 Paragonimus skrjabini miyazakii | reverse complement strand
TTAATTGCTACGAATTATTTTTTAACTGAAAGATAACGGAGATATTCACGTTCTACCGATTACACGCAGCCTAGCTACATAAAATAAGAGCGAAACATTAAGAAGATCAATTTGCATGTATTTCCCGGCGCGACATTGAAACATCTCAAACGTCGGCTAATAAATAACCTTGTAAAATATAAAGTAATGCAATATCCCATCTTTTGAATTGAATCTGTGGAGCAAGCGAATTATGTTCTTTCATAGTGCGTGCATCAAATGATTGTAAACTGCAATCCTTTTCTCTCCGATCTCGCTTTTTTTCCCTGACAAAGTTCCAGTTTGTTTTACTCTAACACCAATCGTTGTTTTGCGTCACCTGTAACTGTCCGTAATGATCGCGAATATTCCAGCGTGTCTCTTACAAATGCGATGAGAAATATACATTATTATATATATTATATATATATTATATATATTATATTTATATATTATTATATTATATTATATATATTATATATATTATATATATTATTATATAATTTTATCAGAGGGGGCGTAAGAATGACACTTCATGCATTCAGTACCCCGATGACGATCGGCTGAAGATTGTGTATACTGTATGAACTGTCCAGTGTCAACATAGCTCCGGTGTGATGTTTAACTTGCTGCAGCTGCTCTTATTTTCATCTTTCCAAAATCCCCTGGTTCCGATAGCAGCAGCCGCGTTAACTTATACATTACTGATGATCTTGTTTTTCCACCCGCTTTGGTTTTAGCTGTCACTAATTTGGAATTTTATTCACGAGGCTGAAACAACAACTCGGCCCCTGCCCAACTAGTCTGACAAGCTTTCTATGTACAGCAAATTCTCAGGGGTTGTCGACAACATACAGGATCAACACGCTGAATCTTGGTTTTTTACTTCGTACGTGAGAACCAGTTAGGACATTAATCTGCTGGGCTGTATCGGCACAGCAAGTTGTTTCTGCAGACAACTTTGATTGCCTAGTGTTGTTTGGCGAACATGTTTACAGGAAACCAGAAGTTGAACGTGCCCTCTGTGGGTATGCTAAATAAGAACTTTGATCACCACAAATTGCGATCTCTTTTCGTAATATCTGCGACAGAAATCAAATTAAAAATCCATGATATCGCCGTGTAGTGTTATGTTTTGTTGAACCGATAGTTAGAATAAACCACAGCTAAGTTACGTTTCGTTTTTCTGTGACTGTTTCTGTAGTCATTGTTGGCAGGCTGAGCCCTTGAAGACGAAAGTCGCATTATAATGAGTAAATGTATAAGTTGTAAGTAAAAATGAATAAAAGTAGCAATCATAGGCATTGCAAGAACTGAATTTGAAGATCACTGCAGAGAGAAATTGCAGTTTCAGATACGCAGTAGTGAACGCAGATGTGTTCAATACGAACCCATAACTGGTTTCTACGCAGTATCAATGACACAGCAAGTTAGCTTGTGAAATCGTGCCGCAGTCCGTACTATATAAAAATTGGTCGCTCATGCGTTTAAAAAACAGTTACACGGCGTTCACTCACAAGTAATATCAATAAATCCACTGCAGTTTAAATGAAAGTCTCGGTTGTTGGCGCTACCTCCTCACTAAACGTTCCAAAGTTCTTGTCTGCACCGACTCGATTGTAGGTAAGATTTCGATAACTGTATTCCAAACCAAACGCGACGCAAAAAAGAATTTCTTTATCACATTGTATATCCTTAATGTTAGGTGAGTTACAGACAAGCTGATCGGCAGACTCTTCAGCTAAATCAGGTATTCGGCAAATGCAACTGACAAGATTGTTCAGTGATATACTAATGAAGGGTCTAAGTTCGTCACCAAGATAAAAAAACAGTTGCCCAGTTTTCCGGGGCCATTTACACCAAATAATGGCTAAGCCCTTCTGCTTCTTTTTCTCCAACTTCAAATCATAGCCTTCTGGCACAACATTGTTTGTTGGGTCAGGGACAGCCTTGTAATTTATAAATTGATGTAACTGCTCAGTTTTTCACCGAATCTTGGAGATTATGAGAACTACCTTTTAGACGCATCAGTCTCAAATGTTTTTTCATAAAGTATAAGTTTTCACTCTGATTGTGATTTTTGCTGCTTTAATCACAAAATTGATGTGTTGTGCCGTTATTAATAATGCGTTTGCTGTGCACTTATGTGTATCGCGTCACAACGTGTACACTGATCACGTTCACCTGAGCGTACTTCTGTCAGATGCGTTGAAAAATATGCCGCTGCGATTACTACCAGTAACGTCAACTGATTCCAGATAGTCTACTGGTTCTGATAACACGCTTTTTGAACAGCTGTCGTGTGAGCTGCTTTCTTTCGTTGTATCAAAAAATCATTGACACCTTGATCAAGCTCAGGAAAAGTGGTCACATTAATGGAGCGTTTAGCGATCTTTAAAGCGAGCACGAAATTCTTGGTTGTTCCCTCTGATTGTAGGTGTCTAGGTGTTGCAAACATAAAACGACAACTCAAACCACCCAGTCAATCTTCATCTTTTATGTGGTAAAATGGCTATCGTTATCTGTAGCCGATGCCCAAGGAACTCCTTTCTGATTAAAAATATTCCGAAATGCAGTCATGTTAAAGTCGTGAAATGCACCTATGACCGACGCGAGTGAGAGTCAAATGTGATGATAGCACAGTATTTATCTGGGTGTAAACAACAGTAATCCGCATGTAGGTGCCGACAGATTTCACACGACATCGGCTATGGAACTAATTCAGGTCGTTTGGAATGACCTGTGTATACAACTAACACAATCCCGTTCGAGCGGCGTCCGCACCAATCTCTATCCACCAACAAATGAAGAGTGTCAATGACTTCAGTTTTTCTACTCAAGATGACTACAGTGCATGCCATCCAGGACCACTGAACACAATGGTCGTGACACAATTCTTTTATAATTGTTTTATAATACCGTCAACGGTAATTGAAAACCCTTCGCGATAGTTATAAATTCTCCGAAAACTGCGTTTCGTAGTTGCATCACATCCTTTACGTATAGCCCAAATAATAGGTCGGGAATGCTTTCTCGCATGAGAAAGCAGGTTCTCCCCACTTACTGCTAAAGGTTAGAATAATGGACTGCCCAAATTTTCAGTTACGGAAGGTTCAATGGACAATGCAAAAGAAAGCTTCAAAATTTGCATGCACTTGAAACAAATAACAGGTTAGCCAGAATTAATAAACCTAGGCATGTTTGAGGATCAGACTGTACGTCTGCAATTGAAAGTTTGCAGCTTCCAAAACTAGACAGAACGTGCCCTCAACAGAAATATTAGTGAACTTTAAGACGATAGAGGGCTCATGCCTCTTTACAGAAGCAAACGAAATGAAAGGTCCGTCATTACTGATGTAAACAATGAAGTGACGTTTGGGACCATCCTTTTCAGTAAGTGGGTGTTATATAGCGCTTAGGATCAATGAAATTAATAGAAATACAGTAATGGCAGTGGAATGAAAGTCAGATGAGAATTCGCACTTCTAAAGTATTATTGACTAAACACATCTCCCATCCGTGGCAGACGACTTAAGTTTGTCTCGTCTCACCAAATCTGCGACATCTGGAGTCACGGAGCTAACATGTAATTCCAGAACGATTACGAGCACGTGATTAACGGTTAGTCCAAAGTTTGACGAAGTGAATTAGATAATAATAATAATGATAACAATGGTATATTTCTCAACGCATCTGTGAGAAAAACGTTCAGATGAGCGTGATCAGTATACATATTGTAACCTGGAACGCATACCGTACACATAATTGTTAATTGTACAAAACACCAATTATGAAAATAAAGTGACAAAACGGACATAATAATAGAGGAAAATTCTAGTTTATGGATGGGCATTTGGCTCACTTGTTTCTAAAACGATAGTTCTCAAAATTTTCAACGGTCGATAAAAAATGCTGAGTAGTTACATGAATTCTCGCTTCACAAGGTTAGCATTGGCCTTATGTTCAAGGTCATGCCAAAAAATTTTCTTCAGGACGGGGAAAACGAACAGTCAAAGAATTTTGTCATTATTTGATGTAGACGATTCCGGAAAATATGTAGAAACTTTTGTAAAGATGAAGGAAGATAGGAGATTCCCAATTTTTGCGGAGAAATGGACGATCTTCTGGACTGGCCTTCGTTATTTTCTCCCAGTCGACAGAATTTCATAGACCCTACGAAACGTTCAACCAGTATAGGATTTTGATTGTCCGGACGTTACAGAATGTTGCCTTGCGTTAAAATTTATCGTGGAATGAAGAAGGAAAAGCAAAATTACGTGATAAACAGGAGGACGTAAAATGATCATGTAAAGTATGACGAATAATGGAATGTGAGTTTTCTGACCAAACCTTTTATATAAAGCTTATAATTTTGTGTTAGTTAATAAAATATATATCCCTAACAAACAATTGTAATTGTATAACTCGAAAAAAGCACGATTCACAGCTTTTCCTAGTATATGACTACAGCTGAATTCGGATGTCAATTTAGTATTCACGGCCATTATGTAGAATGGAAAAGATTTTTAGCAACACGGGAAGACTGTCAAGTGGTCTGTTAGGATAGAAAGAGGAACATATTTGTATGTAAACACAAGAGACGAACAGGCTAAGTTATATATATACTTTCGAGCAGTTTTAACGAGCACAGCTATTGCATACTAGTTGATAACTATACACAACTGGTAATCATTAAGCATGGAGTAGGAGTTTACCAGGATGGTTTGGTTACTATAAACGGGGGTGTGTATGATGTTACCATGTGTTGGCTATAGTTTTGTTGTTCAGCTGCAATTTTTGGACATAACTATGTACAAGATCTATCCTGCTGGAGTTATAATAAGTTTTGAAATTGAGAAATCCTTCAAATGGTGAAGTTGATAGTTTTGATCAGTTCGAAGTGTATATGGCGTTGCATCATGTGGTATAGGTTTACCCTCAGATGTTATTAGATTTGGTCAGATGTTTAAATGTTATCAGGTCCGTTTTCAAAGATATTGTCTTCAGGCAGGCAGAGTTTGAAAATAGACATGATGTTCCTTAATGTCAGAAAAGTTTCTAAGCTTTGTTTGAATTGATGTATATTCTTACTGACTTTAATTGCATGTGGGAGTTTGTTCCAAATGTAGGTGTATTTCATGAGGAAAACATTTCAACGCAGTTTTTACCGGATTTGAGAGCTGTCAAAGTGAACTCTTTGTTCCTGATGTGGTATTTTGAACCATGCTGAAGGTTAATTGCGAAGTTGACAGTGAATTTATCGCCATAAACTAGATTATACACGAGTGCATGGTTCAGCTTGAGACGCCGTAGCCAGAAAGAATCCAGTTCAAGCGTCTGGTAGCGTTCTCTGTAGTTCGGAGAAGACGAATAACAAACTAAACCTTTCGTGAAGGTACGTTGGAGACTTTCCAGAGCTAGCCTATCAGACTTGCGCAAATGGCTATATATGAACGCGCAGTACTCAGGTTGTGGTCATACACACAACTTATGAAGGTGTAGTCGTTCGTCCAGTTTTAGCTATTAACAAAGATATATATTCAGCGAAATTGAATGAGTTTGAGTAACGTATACCCTTGTCGCGGACTGAGTTGGCAATTGAAATACCATGACCATCCAGCTTTATAAAGTCCTCTGGTATGTGACAACCGTGTGCGACGATGGTGGATTTATTGCCTGAGAATTTCATCAGTCAAGTCTAATACCAAAACTCTAATGACATGAAGTCCTCTCGTATATTTCCTAAAGAAGAATTGAGCTCGCCAGGAGGAGAAATGTAGACAAGTTTGATGTCATGTGCGAATATAACACTTATATACATAAGAAATAGTAACGGTCCCAGGACGCCTCCTCGAATCACTCCATTGGTGACTGGTATGGACGTTGAGCTGTAATCTCCTACTTTCACTGTTTGTGTGCGGTCTACAAGATATGAGGCAAACCAGCTGAGCAATGGGTCACAAATACCAAAAGATGCAGTTTTGATCAGAAGACGCTTTGAGGCACACTATCAAAAGCTTTTTGCATATCCAAAAGTATAATAATAATTGCAGTCCCTTAATCAGCATATTTTGTAACATGATTAAAGAATTCCAGCTGGCACATCGTGCACGAAAGTTTGCTGAGGAACCCATGCGAGGAGTGGTTCATAAAATTTTGTGATAGTAAGAATTCAACAATGCGATATTTTATTATCCTTTCCAACACTCGAAAACACTTTGAAGTATGGTTAATGGGACGATAATTGTCGATGCTTTTTCGCGAGCCACCTTTGTAACGGGCTGAATGATAGATTTTTCCCTTGAAGAGGGAAGCAGCTTAATGATAGAGTAAGTGTATAAATATTAAGAAAAAGAAGAGGAAGGTGATCCCCTCCGTGTTTGAGAGCAACAGGGTAAATATCCTCTTGTCCAGGAAGATAAGAAGGTTTGATAGAAGCTAACTGAGAGCGTAGTTTCACCGCATCAACAGAAACGTGGCTTAGGAACCTATTTGTTTTTACAGGGAGAGGTGCAGGCAGTATATTTCCTTGTTGAAGGAAGCAGCAAAATATGAAGTGAAGACCTCGCAGATTGTTACAGTATCATCTACGATGGTTTTGTTCTGTAGTGTAACTATTGGGATAATAGGGTCTCCTGTACAGTTTCTGCGGTTCAATAACTGCATCAACTCAGAGCTCTTCTCTTTGCTGTTCAGCGTGCGTTTTTCCTCATTTAAGTATGACGTTTTGGTTCCATTTTCTATAGTGTCAAACATTTTATGCATTTGTATGATAAGAGAGAAATCATGTGTTTTCGGTGTCGTGGTTTTAGACTCTTGAGCTTACATTGCTCTTTCGGAGTGAGAATCCTGCCTTTACCGCACACATTACGACGTTTCGATCTTTCCGGGGCTAAGATATTCATACAAAACCTGAAGTGTTCATTAAATACTTCGGTTGCAATACTATGGTCAGAGGTCAGAAAGAATGTGTTCCACTCCGAGGACCTCAACAGAATGGCGACCATGTTCGAGTCGACACGCGGTTCAGCTGCTGCATTTCTTTGGGGTGTTACCCTTATAAGATACCACTGCTGACATCATATAACATACTTGGTTCTTCGTTCGTCACAGACTTAACATTTTGAAGCTCCCCTCGGATGACTCTAGCAAATTAGAGGGTCATTTAGTTTAGAAAAGTCGACATTTTGAAGTCCAATGGTACTGATTTCTGCGATTAGTCGGTTTTCTAGCTGAGTTTACGGCTGTTCACTAAAATTACATCTCGAAGCCTGAGCTTGAGAATAAAGAGTGAACGCGCTAGTATCCGGATTTTCTTTCCTCGTGAAAGTAGAAAGCTCGCTCTTTTAGCAGCTTCAAAGTTGGAAGGTTAACTATGCCTAAACATTAGGCGTTTCAGTGAAGCGTGAAACTGTGAAATAAGTGAATCGCGAAGAGCTGGATTTTTATACAGTGTTTGCACCTTGGCCAATAACCATGAGAAAATGCGATGTTCTCTTCTCCCCTTTCAAGTTTATGCGTGTGTGACACCGAACTTCAAAGCATTCCAAGCATTCTTCAGTAACTGTTAAAGATCAATGGATATTCAGACTTTCCAATTTGTCAAAATCCTTACCGAGAAATTTACTGGCCGGAACGCCAGAGCGGTAACAGAGCAAGTGATCATACGAAGTTTTGGTGCAATCCATATTGTGCACAGCATAATCATTCATACAGTTAAACAAAAATATCAGGAGGTGTAGTTACCAGTTACCATCAACTCAGAAAACGGTCATCTTTGGTCCGATTACTCGTTCCTTAAGTGTTCTAGAAAGTAATAGAGTGTAGACATCATGCAGAATACTTGGCTGTTATTGCGGAAACCTCATTAATTTGTGGTTGAGTATAATAGAGTTTTCCACCGCCAGTTTTACACCTTTTTTGCGAAAATTCGTTTGTACCTAACAGTTCGGTTTAAAGGGTAGCGATCCCAACAGGTATCCCAGAAACTCGAATTTACGACCTACGCCGAGCGCCTGTTTATCGCTTCACCGTATTACCGTTTCGTCTTGTCGCCCATTGACACGTAAGTTTTATGTATCTGCAATATATTTCTCACTCATCACTTGCATTAATCCCAGCTAATCGGTTCGCTTCGTTTGATCCTACAAACTAGTGAGACAGTTTAAATCATATATTCTGGTGTATATTCGTGTTTGGTGAAACGTTTATCCTTCCCACATCTTAAACTTCGGGTGCTCGTAGTGTATATCCTTAATATCATATTTCACTTATTTTCACTCTTTCGTTACGGGTGTTTAAAAATTCCAGTCTGACTTTTCTAGTCTGCATCGTTGGTCACTTTAACAGTCCCTGGCTTTTGGAACATGATCTGGACGCGTAGTTAACAATAATGTGTGATTCCGATATTTTTCAGCTCATATCACGTCTTTCCGGCGATATTCTAAACTTTGTGAACGATATCCTACTAGATTTATAAATTGATCATTGAGTCTATTAAACAATCACCTCTAAAAAACAACCGTTTGAGAACATGTGTAGCGAACAACTGTTCCACAGATTACGGTTGGGCAACAAAAGGCCACCTGTTCTCCAGAGACATGCACCAGGCTTTGGCCAACCTCCGCTGCCAGCCTTTAATGCAGGTGTTGCGGATGCAACGATTTCAACGGTACACGTAAAAAATGTTAATCAGGTTACACCAATCTTGGTTGAGTGAGCCATCAGCTTCGGTCGATGCAGTTCACAGGTGTTTTAGGGGCACGGCATCTTGAACATTTGTTAGGCAAGTAACTGTTCACAACGGTTTTACTGATAGTTTGCTAGTCGCGGAGGGCTCCAAAACAGCAGTCCTTCTTAAGACGCTTAGCGAACGCCATTGTTGCCACCCACCAGAATCAAATACAAAAATAGCTGGGTTGAGGAGTGAAGTCGCAGACCTCCGTGCCGCCATTCAGCGAGCCGGGTTGCCAGTCAGAACTGTTCCCAGAACAGAGGCGAACGGCTTTCGATGATACTACGAGAGTTACAGTGAAAACCTTAGGGGATGCCGACCACCATGTAGCCATCAGGGTAACAAGCGTTTAAATTAGAAGACCAGCGGGTTTCAGCGACCACAATCGTAGGGTGATAGCAACAGTTTCGTCTATGCTGTCTGGATGGCTAAGCCTCTGATGCGAGTTTCCTAGTGGATGCAGGAGTGGAAGTCAGGGCTTTCCCACGTCCGGTGAACTATCCGTGATTAGGATCCGACATCTCACTATGAGCTGCTAATCAAAACCCTTGACTGCCGACTGTTAAGCCTAAACCCTAACCTTTGCCGTGAGTTTCGCCGCGTTCTCCTGGAAGCTGGTATTTCTTTCAATATCACAGAAATCAATTTCTTCAAACATTTCGAGCCGCTGAGTGACACTCATCAATCGCACTTAACTGATGCCTTGCCAGAACTCGATGTCCAGAATAAACCGCACCACATGTTTGTGATCGATCCAGTGCTATCTGACCCTAGTTTGTAAACCCCATACGAAGCTTCCATCCGAATTACCACCAGTTGATTTAACCTGCTAACCAGCCGCCGGCCGTGACAACCAAATTGGCGTAACAAAGTGTCACAGGAGGGCTCCGAGTCCACAGCCACCCAAGTCGCTTACGTCCTGATGGGCTGAAAACTACCCAAACGGGGTTAGGACACGGGCTTCATCTCCCTATTCCACATCCGTCTAATAATCCATGGACATCGCCGTTGCACGCAGTGCCCAAAAAGGATGGATAACGACTGGCGCCCATGTGGCAACTGCTGAGCACTGAACATCTCAACTATTCCCGACAGATGGACAGCTTCCCACATTCAGGACTTGACGTCAAACCTATTCGAAAAGCAAATACTGACTGGAATCGAACTGGTGCGCGCCTATTACTGGATTTTGGGAGACATCCGGGATATCAAGTGGTTTGTAATCATAACACCATCCGGACTTTTGGAAACTTCACGCGTACCGTTTAGTCTTAGCAACGCTGGCCAGACTATTTAGCGTTTTACTCACGGTGTCTGCCGCGGAATGGACGAAGTTTGACAAACTGCACGGACTCTACAACACAGCGAGTATTCGTACGCAATCGAGAGCACCAACCGGTGTGGCTAACGCGAGAATAGCTGGGGACCTGTTCGTCAGCGGTCGTCGCGCGTTTGAGCGAGCTAAACCACGTGATTGATCAGGCTGATTCTTCCACGCCATTTTATCGAATATTTGGGATACAACCGAAATCGGTCAGAAATCGCAGACTGTCAATAGAAGTGATCATTGCAATTCACATATACTTACCCCCACTGTGCGCCCCAAACCGGCTAGTCAAAACGCTGAACCTTCTTTTTTGGTCCTGTGCGCGAATCCCGGATAGAAACACCACACAATTGTAACGCACTTCTCTTGGATTTTGTACAACTCACGTGAACAATGCTACGTAACTAAGTTTCATGGCTTCGGCTGGAAAGAAACTACTTAATTACATCTCTCGCCTCAGCTATGTTATCTACCACCACCAACGAACCCATATAAATGTGTTTTGTTCAGTTTGATGTTGAAACATCGAAAACGGCCTAGTTTGCAACGCGCTTCTTCTCACGACTGAACCGGGCATATTTGAGGTATTTCAAATTCTGTTGAAAAGATGCACGAACATGTCGTCGCAGATAACCTTATTCCCGTAAGGCAACAAACCTCAGGCCTAGTTCTCAAGCTGAGCAAATGACCGAGAAGCCTAACGAATCCACCGTTTTTCAGTGGTTCATAGCCTCCGGTAACACTGTTCACAAGAGCCTACTGAGTCACGGGCTTGAGTTTTGGACCGAATACGAAATCGCGAACCACAGTATATCTGCTGTTGGTCTGCTTGTCAAAACATTCTGTTGAATCAAGGAACCGGGAACCGACAACGCTCTTCAAGAAAAAACGCCTGTTGGTGGAACGACTCGTACTTAAATAACTAACACCTGCCTTAGGTTCGCTGCGGCGGTTCGTCATTATGCATGGCAACCCACAGGTAGCGCATCGGAACATGCCAATTAGTGACGTCATGAGTAAACCGTTAGCATTTTTTCTGCGTATACCTACGGCTTGTAAACAACAACATCTACATTACATGCAAGCGGCAAGCCGTTATCAAGTAATCATCTTAACTGTTGCCATTTCCTGTTTAACATGATGTAAAGGATCCCCTTGTATATAAAGGAGTATAGAGCTAAGATTGCATTACTTACTGTCACAGATGCCAGAAGTTAACAGGGCATCGAATAAACATCACTTAGATTTTCAGTTTCGCATCTCTCTTGCAAAACGAATGATCTCAATACTATGGCATAAAATTCATTGCTGGAGGAGCCAATGTTGGCTGTCGAATGTGAGCATGGAGCAATGAACCCAATTATTCCGGGTTTCACGTATACTCGCGTAAAAATGACGTAGGATATAACTGTTGCATACAAGCGTAAACTAGCATATAATTTATTTCTTCAAAAGTTGATTCAAGAATTCCCTCAATCGTTCTCGCTGATAGTATCCATGAATTCCATCAATACTACACAAATTCCCCTACTAGGTACTGCTGGAAATTTAGGAGGGAGAAAAGAAGCACAGATGTTGTATGTATGAGATGGGTGAAACCGTGATAATGCGTAGTTAACCGTCAAATATGAAAATGTTCATGTTGAAATAAAACGACAACAAGATACGGTCGTAAATTTTGATTCCATTAACAACTCGAATGTGCCACAAAACTGAATATCTTCAGTATAGACGTTCAAGTGTTCCGCCACAAAAATGATATTGAACGAGTTCAAGACAATAAAAGCTGAGCTACTATCTAATGGATCGTACTTTAACGGCCCAAATTCGCACGCGTGAATTGGTGATTCGATAAATGCCTATTCTCAATATACGTCAGCATGAAACAATTTTTCATGTAGAGATTTGATGAAAAGGTGCTCGTGAGAACCGTATTTAATATTGTCCTAACTGAATAAACATAAGAGAGTATCAAGCCTCTCATCTCGAATGTGGAAACTCCTCAGAAGTTCGACAAAGAATACGCCCGTGCTCCAAAATCGACAACTGAGAACCACTCAATAGTGGGAGACGATAAAACGGAATTGAGCCCGACAAAACCAATGGTCATTGGTTGGGTAGGACTAAAACGAATTCTTGCGCACTGAAAAATTATGGGAATTATAATTTACTCAAGGAAGTATCTACAAGGAGAACGTCTAATTTTGGCATTTATAATTTCACAGGGTTCAGACTGGATAATAGTGAGCGAAACGGTAGCAGTAGCCGAAATAAGAACAGAGTTGACTAGTGCGCTTTACCTTAGGAAGATAATAGAACGTAGGACCACTCTTCAGCATCCATCAAACCAAGACCAGCCGTCGTCAAACTAATACAACAGACCGTAACAACATCATCACTACTTATCATGGTTTATTTCCGTGAAATTTGGTAAAAGTGTTTTGTCAGGAGTACAATATTTTAGTAGTCTTTTTGGCATGCTCCAATCTTATCATTCTGTCTGCCCGCATGAATTTGAGATTGCCTGCATCCTTTGCTTGAGGTGTAGATGTTATTTTTTTCCATTATGTTGAATGAACTGGAATTGGAGCCGAAAGGATTGTTTTTATTTTGAAAAAATCTTCAGATTCTACCCACTGTGGCTTTTTTGCCATAAAACTATACTGATCCCTCAGTATGGTTTACCACCATCTTTTTAATAATCAGTGAGGTGTTTTCGGTTTTAGCACACGGACTACACCTCAGTGAATAAATTTGAAAAATCCACTGCGAAAGATTTGCTGGTCTCTGTGCAAGCTGTGGCAATTTGAATTATGCAATAATGGTCGCACATGTACAAAGCTCAAACTCAGAGCCATGTTTAATGCCTTGGATACAACACAGCAAGTAAACTGACGAAATTGTAAAGTATTGCGCACTGTATATAGCGTACTCGTTCATGCACTTAAAAAGCGGTGACAGTATGTTCACTTCCGCTATACGATCCGTTTTCGGCAATGGAAAACTGAGTTTCAGTTTCAGTCTACTGCACTTGCGGTTAATTTTGTTGATTCTATGAGCCCCATCTGACTAACATTTATCTCAAGTCTGAGTCAGTTGTGGACGTTGGCAGCGCAGAATCATTTGCCTCCCGTGATTTCATAAAGTGCCTTTAGACGACAAATGTAGATTCTCCCTATTCTTCTGTTAAAGGTGGTACTGGAAGTCTTTCAGCGATGCGTTACTGTTGTCAATTCATGTGTCTGCTATAAAGTTTGTTGCGCATATCTTTTATTTTAAAATATTTCATACGGTTACGCGGTTCCCATGACTTGCACCCAAAAGTACGGGTTTGGTAACTAACCTGCCGCGCGTTCTTTGAAAGTATTTCACCCGAATCCGGCTTGTCTTTCTCATGGTTGAGTGGATCACATCGATTAACGCCGATATAACGCGCGCTCTCACTTGGGTGCCTCGTGACGAATTCAGCATGTCCACAATCGTCTGAACGGCACACCACAATCTTCGCCATCTTTGTGGATGTAGGTTGCCTCACAGATCCTGTCCTATTAATGTAGTATGTGTAACGATCGGCAGGTTACATCACCTAATATAACGTCGACATCGTTTACTCGCCCATTCGATGCGTTTATTTACCACCAAGATGCCTCTGGTCAGATTATTTCATATTTCTGCTACCTTGCCGCTTAGTCTATAATTAACCATTGGCATTTCTTGGGTGCTGACACAGGTCCAACAGTCTTTAGTTTGAGACGTCTGAAACCTTTCAATAATTACTGTTCATCCTTGCCCGATGCACTTAAATCGAAAGTGTATAACTGACTTCTTCTAGCTCCCAAAGCTTCAGGCGGTATGCTTTTTGAACTAATTTTGTACGTGCTCAACGGCAACGTCATTTACAGGAGGCGACCAATCATCCCTCTTGGGTTACGTTCATCCGCCGAAAGAGCAATTAATCATCTTGTGGGAAAGATTATATCAACGCCTCACTGCAACCTCCTCATTGGGGTACGCACGTGTTGCTCCGTTTAATAATTAGGGCAAAACTTTTTGGGTATACGATGGCTATTCGGTCACGCTTAGCAAATTGATTCTGCAGAATTTTGCGACTGTTGAACCAGAAGACACTTTGCAACAACTCCATGGTTCAAAACATTTCTCAAGACGTAATTTAAAAACGACCATTTACATATCGCACTTTATGAGGTTTCAAGTGCCCTGACCACCACCATTAAATTTTTCAGGCCGCTTTTTTAACTTTTTGTCCGAGTCTATCGTCTACTATATTTCAAGGCGTCATGAATACCACCACTGCCAATCCCCACGACGTTTTTACTTACCAAGGTGTTAGCGTGTGTGCGACAACCATGTCCATTCGTGATGAACAGTTGCACGCTCAGAGTCCACCTTTCTACTCTAAAAGTATTGTTTCTAACTCTTGTAAATGCAATTTTTATACCGATAAGATAACAAGGTCATAATTTTTGGTTGATGAAAGTGATTAGCAGCTTGATTGTAGGCGTTTTATACTTCCATCAGAAGCATATACTTCAAAGAATTTTAATGCATTTCGCTCTTTAATGAGTTCTCTTAAGTATTATTCCCGATTTATTCCTAGTTTTTCTACCAGGGAAAAGATTGCGGAAATAACCTGGTTTGAACTGACTCACATGAACGAACCCCCCGATTCTGTTAAATTTTCTGCATCCAGATGCAATGTTACTCACTTCTTCTCCAAAGTTACCATGAACAACGATTATTGATGCGTCATGAACGGAGGATGCAGATGTGGTCGAACAAGATAGTCATCCGGATAGCAGCATTTTCAGACGTCTCAGATCATCAGACCGTAAATGTACGAAAACACCAGTAGATGCAATGAGTGTTTACTGGAGGATCACCAGATTTCGTCGGCACTTCCATTGTGCCTATGTTGCTATATTCAGTTACTATTAGGGCATTAAATTTGTTAGCGCCGTTAACACAATCCTTGCTAAGCTCTCTGCGGCATGGAGTAGGTGATGGCTACGTACTCATACAACACTTTGCACTGCAGTGCAGAATTCCTTCTTCATGCTGACCATTTGTCTTGATATATTGACGTCTGAGAGGTTAATGACTCCAATCGTTGATTCATTCGACCGCTTCTGGTGTCCGGCGCTGAATTGATCTTCGATATGCGAAAATACTACCATGCCATCTTCATCTCACTAGGTATAGGGTGAATCTACGAAGTCCGGCGAAGACCCCTTGAATTCTATTAACGTCGAAATGTATTTTTATCTCGAGCCCGGAAGTTATTGATATCCGATAAATGAATCTTAATTCCTGCTATAATACGAACAACCGTAGTGAGTGGTTTATATACCTGCTATTTTGGAATCGGGAAGATGAAACCATTGACCTGCCCAACCTATTGATTGCCACAACTTAATTCTTGTCCGGATAATGCTTCTGCAAGTTTAGCCTAGCGCGTACACAAGGCGCAACCGCGACCATTAAAGTGAAGACCGTGGCTAAAGGTTTGTGAGGCTTGGGAACGAATAGATGCCGACCAGTGTATTCTATTCTCGGATAAATATTATATCATCATCGTATTATATTAATATTATATTACTGATTCTCATTTGCATCAGTTTGAAGTTCAATTTACGTCGTCGGCGACGGTGGATTGCACCCTGATTGCGGTTCCGAAACATTAGCCTGGAAGAGATATCATGATCCTTGCTCATTGACAAGGGCACTCATTTCACTGCGGAAAAGTCTAAAGGCTGGCTGACAGCAGTGGTCCATCGACATCTGCTTAGTGCACTCAGATATCCTCAATGCAGCAGCGTCGCTGAAAACTTTGTGCGTACTTTGAAAAGTTCAACCGACTATCGACCCTGGAGACTTTAAAGAACTGGGGGATGGTGTGGATATTCCCATGATGGGGCATCGGCATTCGGATGGTTCAACCGCTAAAAGCAGCTCAGCAGAACTTTTTAAGATCCATATTTTTCGAATCGACATTCATTCTTTAATCATTTGAAATTGTGCCTCATCGTGGCACCTACCTTCGGTTATCCCAGACGGTTGCACTCAACGACGAGAGTACCCAAACATGCCGATTACTTGATTGAGAGAATGGGTCTGTTCACCGTAAACATGTTGATCCTCTCGTTTATAATTTGCCTGACTCTAGACCCGCTTCAGCTACTATCAACACCGATGTTTCTTAGTCCATCAAAGGTCCAATTTCACCGGTTGAAGGTATAACTGAGAACTTACCATCGCTTTGTGACTGTTCGAACATCCCAGAAATGAACAACACAGAACTTAAAACGGTCCTCACTTTTACTCAAACGGTCGATTATGTGTTGATTGCCTCTAAGGTTATTACTCATTACTGGTGGTTCATTACCTCACTGAATGTACATGTACAACTAAGCCCTAGAAGTAAATATCTGAATAGCCCAACTTCGCAGTTGTCAATATTACGCTGAAATTAGCTGTGGGCTTCAGCCAAGTCATTTTTTCTATTCCTTCTTTAGTGAACCAATCACAATCAACTGAATTTGTTTAAACACAGCATGCGATATAATGCTGTTCGTTAGTTCCCTAGTAGTGCGACTGTTCTTTGAGTAATCTCTAGACGTTCCCTGAATGCTCCTTGAGCGATCTGCAAGTGATACCTAAGTGTACTGAATGTACAAAACAAAAACGCTCAGGAAACGTTAGGGAAAGTTTTCTGAACACCTTTTATCATTTGATTTAAAGTTGTCTGCACTCCGATTGTCTGATATGTTCAAACACTACCAAACCTGCTCTTTATCTTCAGAATACAGCAGCATGACTTGAATCTTCCCGAAAATGTTGGAAATAATACTGTAAACAAGTATCTTTCATAGCAAACGAACGCGCTGTAATCAGACATAAAGTGGTCCGAATAACCTAAATTAATATCTTCATGATTATGTCTCCCGATTCAAGTCATTTCTTTCTAATGGCGATTATTCAGTCCATGTCTTAAGTCTTACATATGACGAGTTTTGAGGTTGCATCGGAAATGGCACATTTCACCCAATATGAGAGGCGCAACTATAACTTCCTGCGACAAGGCTAAAGAGAACATACTACTGTTTCAAGAAAGTGAAGTATTCATCCATGAATTCGTATCAAGCTCTGGAAGAAACTCGTGTGATCTTATGAGAATTCGACCTCCGGCAAAACGTCTGAAGTATGAATCACCTTAATCAAACAATGCGGAATGGATTTTCCATCAACTGCGCCCTCATCATATATATAGAATTTCCGTTAGCAATGCCCCAGTGCAGGCTGCAGAAGAGCTACAATTCATCTGCCGACAGCCCAAGATAAAAACAAAGGTGAACATGTTATGTGGTTGGCGTGCCGTAAACTGAGGCAATCTGAAGGATAATCATGTAATGATTGAGCAACCAGATGTATGTGAAATCAAAAACCAAATCTCACTACAACGTTTGCGACCAAACGCACCTTAGTAGTTCCCTCAGGGTGCTCTATCCAAACTGCTCATAGATCAGTCAGTGAATGGCTGACCGTCTCGCTTTGCAACTATGGTAGGACAGTTTTATAAAGCAGCTGTGTGTTAGAACAAAGGTTATTGTTTGATGTAAATCTTTTTATAGGTCAGTCTATACATCATAGAAAGTGAGACACTCCTGAACAATTTCGTCTTCAATTATTGAACTTCGGTGGAAGGATTTTTCATGAACGACCCCAGGAGCACATAGTCTTAACCGAGCCGTGGACCACCGTGGACCATTCTGGGCCAATGCGAGCTAATCAGGGCCAGCAAAGGCTTAATAAGAATAATAAATATTATATTCCGTGCGTGTCAGAAGTGTGGTTATCTCAAAAAATATTTAAATCGCTTTGTATTAGGAGCTTCAGAGTTTCACCACCCATATATTTTATGACTATATTGTTTGGTCGTTCAGCTGACCACTTGATGATAATGACCAACCGTGATCGATAAGGGGACAATTTCTCATGAGAAAATTTAAGACGGGTATAGTTTCCCCTGTTACTTTGGGGGTTTATATTTTACAAATCGTCTGTCTAAAGCGCAGACGGTTGGTTTATTTAAGAGCTATTTTTTCAAACATATAAAACGATTGTTATTTAAGACTTGTATTTTCAGACAGGGCCCCCTCATGGGACCATAGGGGCATGCTCCGAAGTTCACAGTGCCAGGGAAAAGTTACCGTGTGTTTTGTAACTAGGATGTTAACAGGATCACGTCAGCATCGGGTAGCACTAAAACTGTAGCAGAACACTAGTGTCCAAATTCTCGAGGGCACTATTGTAAAGGAAAATGGAGGCGATGCCGCTCGCGACTTGCATTGCATCAAGGTGGTCATGACTATGTCGGAGGGAGCATTACTTTACCTACCTTCATTACAGGCAGTCACAGCAAACCACAGTTTCTACGGAATAGCCACTGATGTCAAGGAGCACAAAATCATGAAGTGCTTCAGAAGTGCTGGTTGCCGATACAATTCACTTTCAGGTCTTCATAGGTCTATTATTAGCGTTGCTTCCCTGCTTAAAAGTTCAGTGTTAGACTAACATTTTTTTCTTTTGCCTTATGCAGATATCTCATCGGTGTAGATTCGAAGGATCACAACATGACTTAAGAATATGAACGTGTTACCTCAACGTGACTCTTCGTACGGTTGGTTATTGTTGAAATTGAATCATGAAACTGTTGAAATTTGTTCGTCCAACTACGCGTAGTGTTGTGGATATAAACGCTTTACAAAATCCAGCCGTGAATACGAGATCAAAAGATTGATAAAAGTGGACATTTGCCGCAATAGACGGTTGATTCCGTTAGCTTTTAGCTCTTCAAATTTCTGTGCACCAGCGACACCGAACACAGAGAGAACCGAAGACTAGCGACCCGAGAAGTGTGATTTGTATTTGTCGATTATTGATTAGTTCAATTAAGTTGGTTTAAACGTCGGCTGTATATGTGAAGTTGAGGAAAGTAAAAAGTGTGAGTAACTGAGAATTATGAAATAAAAATAGTGTAGAAAACGCTACATAACTCCCCGCAGAGTGTTTGTGGGTAAAAAACACGATGAAAGAACTGCAGCGAAGAGAGAACAAACCAAACGTTCGATAGTCACATCACGCACTTTAATCTGTCAGGTGTTTCGGCCAGTGTGCAAACCGCTGTCCACATGTGGTACGTCGTTCACGAGAACGAGGGGGCTGGGCTGCAGATGGATGTGAAACTGTCGGGGCTAGGAAGGGGATGTTTTCAGTCAGCATCGGGTCAGGTGGGTAAAAATCCTTTCCTGTGTAGTCGATCAGTGGATACGGATTCGTTTCGTCCGGACCTGTCGATAATAAAGAATTTTTTGTCACGCTTAACTACCTTGAAGGGACCGAGATACCGTAGTTGTAATGGTTTTCTGGAGGAGTCTTGGCGCATGAATACAAACTTACATATGAACAAATCGGGAGATTTTTGTCCTCGGCGTCAGTGGTGACGAGTCGGCGTGAAACGAATGTCGGACATGTGCTGTCGTAAATGTGCAATGTAATCCGTACCTGGGTCTGAATGAGACGAGCGTTGGATTAATTCCCCTGGGAGGTGCAGGTTGGTACCGTAAACTAATTCAGAGGTAGTACAGCCAATTTCCTACCTAACGGTAGACCGGATTCCGAGGAGAATGAGTGGCAGAAGTTTGCGCCACTTCGTTGCGTCCGATTGCGCGGCTATTGAAGCTCTTAGTTGTCGGCGAAAACGCTTGACTGGACCACTAACGCAAGGATGGTACGCCGTCGTTTCAATGTGTGAACAACCCAGCAACTCCGTGAAGTTACGAAGAACGGAGAATCGGAACTGTGTGCCTCGATCCGTAGTGATGTAGATGGCTACCAAAATTAGCGATTCAATTTTCCAAGAAGGTTTTGGCGGCTGTCCCCGCCGAAATATTTCTAATAAGCACAGCTAAAGGCCAACGGGTGAAACGGTCGATTGCGGTCAATATATACATACAATCGTTGGAAGGTGGTAGTGGGCTGACGATATCAAGGTGTACATGGAAAAAAATGAGCGTCTGACTGGGAGAATGTGCCAGGCGCGGTTACCATGTGCCTATTCACCTTACTCCTATGGCCCTCTATAAATTCTTGTGACCAAAGACGAACATCTTTTTTCATGGAGGGTTAAACAAAGCGCAGTGCAATCAACTTTAATGTGCCGCGTTTTCCAGGGTGATGCAAACGGTGAAAATGATTAAAAACAGTGCGACGATATTAAAGTGGGACAAAAGATCTAAGTTTACCCGTTGACATGTCGCACAGAATGTCACCAACTTCAGTAAGCAGAGGAATGGTAGATAATTTCAAGGACTTACAGATGGAAACGTCCTTCATGTTTTCACTGCACTACTGGGCTTTGGCCATTTCAGACAAATCAAAGGAAGGTGGTGATTGGAATGAGTTGACATCAGGACGTGATAAAGCATCTTCAACGATGTTAACGTCACCACGTAGGTGTCGGATGTCCGTGGTGAATTGAAAGTTATAATCCAAATGTCTGATCTCACGCGGGGAGTACCAATCGGGTTTGGCGTGAACAGCAAATGTTAATGGCTTGTGGTCGATTTGCGCGACAAAGTGTCGGCCTTCCAAAAGATGCCGAACGTAGCTGATCACCAAAACTGTTACGGCCAGGGTAAACCTGACCCGTAGAATACGATTCTGCCGTCAGAAATCGGATATCGTAAGCCATTACTGAGATATACATCGGCGTGGGATTCAAATATTTCTTCGCGCGCTCACGCCATCCCAAGGTCAATGATTTTCTATAAATACATACCAGTTTCTCATGTAAATTCGCAAAGCGTCTGCTATCCGGAATCTGCTTTGTCCGTGTTCTCACTGGTTCTTATCGTTCGTGGTCTGGGGTGGCCAATCGGAAGGGGTTTCTATTCGCGTTATTCGTTCATCGTTGTTCGTGGCAGTTATTCGCGTTCGTGTTCAGCAGGATTCAGTTATAACAAAAACGATTGCCAACAATTCAAGTTCATATGTGCTGTATTTAATCTGTGCTGGTTGAAGCTTGTGGGAGAAAAAGGCTAAGGGTGGTTGTTCACCATTTACGGATTGTTCTAAAACTGCGCCGATGGCAGCATTTAACGCATCCGTAATGAAGAGGAGATGAGCATTTGGATCACAACTGATGAAGCATAGTTTAGTGGCGTGGCATAAGATTTCCTTTGCCGCTGAAAAAGCTGTCTTGGTTCCTGGTGGGAGTTAGAGTGACTTACTTTTGGAGTCGACGAAGTCTGTCAGAGGTTTTATAACGTTCGCGCACTGGGGAAAAAGACGTAGATAATAGTCACGTATGCCGAGAAATCGTTGGGAATCGGAAAAGTCGAGATAAACTGAACTTTATCTGGCAAAGGTGTTATGTCAGTTTGGTCAATGCGTGTTCCAGGAAACCTAATGAGTTAACTCTGTAGGCACACTTGTTGACGTTGAGTTTAATATCATACTGCGCGAAACGATCAAAAACAGCACGAAGATGAGAAAAATGCTCCTCGTTTGAGCGGCTAGCGATCAAAACATCGTCGATGTGGACGTACGCGAAGGGGAGTTCACGTAATACTTCGTCCATGAATCTCTGGAATGTTTTCGCTGTACTGCGGAGACCAAAGTGCATCCCTGTGAACTAGGAAAGTCCAAAAGATGTTCTAATAGCCGTTTTTGGGATGTTCTCTTCGGCGACTGGGATGTGATAATAGGTGTGTACTAGGTTTAATTTAGAGAAAATAGTTCAGCTAGCAAGTCCAAAAAAAGTGTCGTGGGTGTGTGATATAGGGTACCTGTCCGGAATTGTGCAGTTGTTGATGGCACGGTAATCACCACAAGGTCGCCAATCGCCTGGAGACTTGTTCAATATCATGTATAGTGGTGTTGCCCGATAGCTGCTTGAGGGTCGAGTTATGCCCAACTGGGGCACATGTTCGAATTTAGCGTTGGCAACTTTGCGTTTTTCTGGATGTAAATGGCGTAGATGAGCAAAAATCGCAGGACTACTTGACATAATATGATGTACCACACTGTGTTTAACCGTCTCGGTACATGAACTCGGCCGAGTTTAAGAAGGAAGATCCTTCGGAAGTGCTGCAAAACGATGTTTGTGAAAGGGCGGACCGGATGCCGATTTATACAATCGTCGATTGGACCCCGTCTACTGTGCATGCAGTAGTGTTGTCAATTAGCTCACGCCTTTTGACATCAACGGGGAGGTTAAAATATGTCAATAAATTGACATCCATCAGTGCCGTTTGAATGTAACCAAGCAGGAATATCCATCGAATACATCGCCGGAAACCGAGATCGACAGTAAGTGAGCGTTCCCCGAAGGTTTTGATGCGACTTTGATTAGCGGCCTGTAAAGTGTACTGGCCAGACTGAATTCGATCATTTGAGTGTGGTGGAATGACGCTGAGCTCGGCTCCGAGGTCAATAAGAAAGTGCAAGCCGGTCGATCGATCTCTGATAAAAATAGGCGACTAGTACCTGGTGGGCCACCGACAGTCGACGTTGCTACTGGCTGGCCTTCCAGTTCGACGGTGACGCGTGGCAGGTTCTGAAACGTGCATGGTTGGGTGCACTTCTTTGCTTTGTGTCGCAAGTTTTGGTGGTACCAACTTCACCATGATGGACTTCTGGAATTAAGTCGGTTGCGGATTCTGGGTGGATGCCTTTACAGGTCATTGATCTGCATGGTCATACTGTCCATACGATGGCACATCTTCTTTATCAAAAGTTTTAGGACATCATCTGCACTTGAGGCTGAAGGGGAGGACGTGGGTACGGTTATGGTTGTAGCGCAGACCGGTTGTGAGAAGAAGGTCTATGATACCTTGTCCGCAACAGCGGCCAATTTGTCAATTGAGCTGTCCACACCCATGGCAGCCAAAATGTGTTGCACCGCCGGCGGCGGCTTTTCCGCCCACAATTGCTTCAAGATGGTGTCATCAAGCTTCCGCAAGCTCAAAAGGCCTCTCATATAACGTAAAAATTGGGATGGGGACCGGTAGCCTGACTCGACTGAGTTAAACAAGTCATGTAGCAGTTTAGCTTCCGACTTCCCAGTCCGTTTTACGATGGCCTCTTTTAGAATGGTATGGGGAAAATTATACGGGACTGATTCCAATAGGTCTTCCATTTCTGCAGCGACATCAAAAGGAAGAGGTTGCATCACGTATGAGAATTTTATTTTCTATGATGTTATCCGCCTAGTGGTTAAGATGGTATCAATCTGGTGGAGCCACATTCGAGGATTTCTGACGCTTTATTCGGGCAATTTTAAAACAACACTGTGTTCGGCTTTAATTTCAATGTCAACGGTGTCATCAAGCATTGTGGACATAAAATAAGTGGATGAAGAACTGTTCGGGGGAAAAATAGACTGGCTCACTAATTTTGTGGTGGACTAATCAATCAAATGATAAAAATGACCAAAATATGGTATTATCAAAAAAGAGTCGTAGCGGTGACGATAAACTCAAAAGTAGACGTACAAGTTAAACGGAGGATATTTCGGTAAAATAGGAACGACTCACTGATAAGACAAAGTCCGTTAGATTGAATAGACCACCACAAGAAAGAAACACAGCGCCAGAGAGCAAACTCGTTAGACTACCCATAGATAATTCCACAAGCGATGTGAGATGATGAACGTTGAGGGTCAACCGATCAGCTGATACACGGGGCTAAAATATTTAACCGTCCAATCACTTTACCGGCCCAAAAAAAGACAGAGATGATGCGTGGTAACTCCCGTCACGGGGCTTCTGTTGCCGCTGAGAAGGCTGCCTTGGCTTCAGGCGCGAGTTCGACTGACTTACGTTAGGAGTCGACCAAGTCTGTCAGAGGTTTTAAAACGTCCGTTCGTGTTGACAATTCGATTCAAAAAGTGGTGTTGGTGATTTCAAACAAGTGTTCAGATGAAGCTAGCAAAACGATATATACAAAATTTACAAAAATGAATTATGAAATATCTGTGAATTGTGGACACTACAGTGGTTCATTGACTTTCCTCAGCAAGCCTTGTCGAGTTGCACGTTCTGCAATGCGTCTGAAGTCGATTACGGAGCAGAGGGCTATCTAAGGGTGATTGTCCAGACTAGTGTTATTTAATTCGGCTTTCTGATGGGTGAATTTAGAGTGACCCCAAATAAGGCAGATAGGATACCAAGGCTGGAGCTCATGTCAGCCGTTCTGTCGTCCAAGCTGATCTACTTCCTGATTCCCGCCTTCAGAAATCCGATAAGTGGTGTTTTACCATGGGCAGATTCCATAATAGCATTGCAACACCTACAGATTCCACCTAAGAGGTTGAAGACTGTGCGATCTTCAGGTAGGCGATGTAATTCCTCACCACTAAATGGTTTCCAAGTGTGTTTAACTCTATGGTGTAATCACCGAAGTACTTCATGGTGATGATGGACACGCACGTCAGTGTCAGTGAGAACTTCAGATGGCACTACTACCTCGGCTCTAGAAGTGTCCACAGGGTCACACCATGTTGCTACGGGTAAGACAGAACGTACGGATCCCTCTACTGATCTGCACAATCATTGCTGTTCCGATTGCTACTTCGAGTTTAGAAAACCATCTAGTTTTCGGAGCCCAGTGATGATTTTGTTGAGGTCTGTTGCATCATTCTGAGATTGCTGCGCTTTGTTTCATTAGCGTTGAAGGGTGCCTTGTTTCATTATTTTCCTTAAGTATAAACAGTATTAACCACTTCCATCCTTACACCAGCTGCTGCAACCTTTTCCCTTACTCTTATTCAGTCTGAGCTTTGTACATTTCAAAATATCAAAATAAAACACTTCACCCATATTCTTTCCCGAGTAGCTTATAACTTTTATCACTTCTCGATGCGTAAACAACCATTTTGCACCGACCCAATCAGTTACCATTTGTCTGAGTGAACTCAATTCCGTTTTAGCGTCCTCCATTAATGAGCGATGCCTAGTTGTTAGATTTGTTGTATGGGCATATTGTTTATTCAATTTCTGAGGATTTTTCACATTCAAGGTGAGATCTTTCATTTTTATTTACAATGATTCAATCAGTACCGTATTAAATCCGGTTTTCAAGAGCGCCTTCTCATTAACGGTTTCAAAGGTAGATTACCCTCCCTGTCGTTGGATATTGAGATAGGCATATTTGGATCAACAGATTACGCGTAACTCGTTGTGAATTTGAACCGTTAGCGAACGATTCAATAGCGTAATTCCCAGGCGTTCAGCGAGTGATCCCATGTTATATTATATTGGGTATGTTTAACGCCCTAGCGAATACTTGTAAAATGTTTGCGCGGTCCCATTGAAGTGAAAATCGACAATGGCCTAAACATGTTGCAACTACAATTTTCTTCATGTATTTTCTCTCCTTGCTCCTATCCATAGATGTAGATCGACTGTTTGATACTAAAGACATCCGACAATTTCTCTTTATGTACGTACTTTCCCCTCAAACATTCCAATTCCACGCACCTTTTTGTGTGGCATGTGCCTGCAGTAACAATTGGCCGATACAGGCTGTTTGCCGCGCCGTTGTTTACCCTGTGTTCCGTAGTCGTGTTGCTACAACGAACGTAACTTGTGACTGTCGTTTTGTGTGTACACTGTTTGAGTGCTTTTTCTACGATGGTTCCATTCCACGTTTCAGCTGGTGCCCAGTCGAGTGTCAACATGTACTCGCTTTGCGCACCAAAACATTAGATACTTTACGACTCTTCACTGTCTCACGAAACTTAGCTGTAGAACAAATTTTCTTGAGTTATCGTGGCTAAAAACCAATTCACCACATATCCCGCTTTCTTCCCGTTTTCTGGTGCAGAAAGTAAAATCACCAAAATCAGTGTTTGTTTTAATCAACCAATAATAAAAAACCATCGTGGTCTACGCCGTTTTCAACATTCGGTATGGCTATTGTTGTGTTCTGGTCGTTTGTATGTTACACAGTTGTTGCGTGTTCATATACACTTGCACACATAGTATGTATATACACTGATATGTAAAGTTGTTACTTCGTGACGAAGTGTATTCATTCATCATTTTAGTAACCAACGTTGTAATTTTTAAGACGTGAATGGCATTTCAGTTTTCAGGGCGATTTTTTAGGATCATGAACTTCGCGCTATCCCCGAACTCCAGGAGCGCGTGCAAAGGTACGTGTTACGATCGTGAAACCAGCCTAAAACCGTTTTAAAGTATGGTAAGGTGGAATGGCCTGATTCCTGGCAAATTGTTTAGATTTATTTTCAATGTAAGAAGTGTAAGAGGTTTAGCGATGTGTGCAGAGGTGTGCAACGTGTGTTGTCACTTATTTGCCATCGGCTTTAATGTTTTAGCTTCCGCGACAACTTTTGTAAATCAAGGTTCTAAATGGTACAAAGAAGTGTCTGTTTGGTTGTGAGCTCTTTTTCAAGTTAATGCACAATCGTCACTTTAGTCGTTTGATGTATGAGTCCCACTCCAAAAGTCGGAGGCTCACCGAGAGTAAAGTTAACGATTTCAGGTTCCTGTTCGAATAAAACACACCAACTGCTGCTATCAAGCGGTACGTATCCAGTGTTTATGGCAAATTGATTGCACCCACTGGCATGGGGAGCATATGGTGCAAGCTGAATCTCGCAAGGACAAATCAACCTATCATATAACGTCTGTTATAAGGCTTCAAGAGCATTCTAAAGATACTATCGCGGATTGCTTCGAAGGATGTTCTGCGTACTACCCAGGATGACGACATCCATCTGTTTTGCACGGATGAGGCAAACCCAGATCTTCAGACCTATTCTTCATGTAGTGAATGCGGGTACACACGGAACAAACAAGCGTAGGTACGCAAGCATTTCATGATAATTCCAAAGCATTGAGTTAATTTAAACCATTTACGGATGCGATCGTCATGAGATTGCGAACCTTGACTTGTACGTCAATAACGTCCGCTACCGCATGACCAGGTTCACCAGTCGATTGGCACGGCCACATCTGAACGTACGAACCCCACAGTTGCATTCAAAAACGAAGCTGAGTGAGGGGTGACCCGTTTACCTGGAGTAGTACAGCTGCATATGCAACATGATGGCGACGCTTTGGTTGTGGATTGCAGGCAAAGTACATGCAAGTGTCATTTTAATCGTTTCACTTGAGTTCCTTTTATTCGCATTATTTCAGCGTTCAGCGAACATTTACACCCATGCTGTAGTCTCCTGCTGTGTTCATTTTTACCTGTATATGTCGTTTCCCCACTCAC
>JTDE01002942.1:51322-85080 GCA_014338405.1 Paragonimus skrjabini miyazakii | reverse complement strand
TGATCCAGGAAATGGACTGCCCCGAACAAGATTGCTCGAACAGTTCACGCTAGAATCCACTAACGCCACTGTTGAGCATAGAAACTGTATTGTTAATAAGGAGTTTGACAGATTGCCGAGTTCCTGGTGTTGCTTCGTAGCACGTTCGATCATAGTGTTTCTGTCGCTGGTTCGAATCCAGTCGAAGCCCTGAATTTTCACATTTGGGTCCCACCTAAAATTCGTAAATCTTCAAAACTATTTATTAGTAATAAAATATCTTAATGTAACTGGCAACCTTTAGCCAGTAGAAGAAAGAACCGTGTACCTTTTGTGTGCCCTGGTGGCTCTGACCACCACAATATCGCTTTCAGCTACGGTCAAGAAGACATTTTATGTTACCGGACAAAATGCCCAGTTTATCGAGCACGTTTTAGATCTGTAGCTAAATGATAAAGTGCCTATTTCTGCAACCACCTTCTACGTGTATTTCTTTGTTCGTTTTCTTGTGGAACGAGTTGTGGTATCCACAGGGCCAGAGGCATATCCAGACTTGTCCATGAAAGTCATCCAGCCTGACAGAATGGTGAATTAATGTAGTCAATCAGCAACCATATACCACTATACCCAGTGAATGTTACTAGTTCTAACAATGTGACAAATATAAATCGTTCAAACCGTCACGTTAAGGACATCCGGTGAAGTTCATTGAGACGTAAGACCTTGCTAACAGCTAAAGGCGTTTAAATTCTCCTGTATAAGCAAATCACTTGTGCTCGCAAACATTTCCTTGGGGCTTTGGAAACATCTGAACCAACTCCTCATTTTGTACAAGTTGCTTCATAAGTATGAATGGACTATGTGACCACATTAACTCACTGGTTCAAGTTATTATTCATAACAAGTCCCGGACAAATTTCTGATGAAAGGGAGACATATCTGATTCGGTGATATAAAACTTAAAATGAGGTTGTTCACGACACCTGTTTTTACACGATTATTTCAAAAACTTTGCGTCACCACTTTTCTCTTCTAAACGGATTAAAACGAGTCAAAGTTTGGCTAGAAACTTTTAAAAAGTCATGATGAGAATGATATTTCGAAATTGTAGCATGTCAGCAAGTTTTTTGATGCAATATATTTTAGTTTCAACAACGGTTGAATAGGGAAGCTGATAGTTAAACTATTGGGTGCCATATGGCTGCCGCAACTACCATTGTTTTCATGGTAAATGAAAGTGTGAAGCATGAGTGAGTTTGTCTGTCTCGGGTAATTTTGACGGTAGTTTGTGGATGACACGTTCAAACTCCCCAAAAATGGATTCATCCTAATCACATAGTAGAGTTCAGCAAAACCAGTACAAAACTGTATATCGTTCACTGAATGATTTAGCTGAATGCAGATTTCTCAACCTACCATTCTACTTTGTGATGCTGACAGCTAGCAAAGTCACATGCTACAGTGTACCATAAAATTTCAATTCCCGTTGGTACCTCAATTTTGATCCATCTCATTCGTTAGAGAGAAATAGAACAGCTGTTCAATATTTCATCTACATAGCAAATATGATTTTACAAGTGATGACATTTTAACAAAAAAACTTCATTGTACAATGAAATGATTGCCATTTACTGACTTCTCGGGGATTTTACCTCTCAACCTCAGCAGATATTTCGGTTAAAAAAGAAGAAATATACTAAAAAGTGCACTTTTCTACTAAACCGCATTGATAACATAACATAAAATAAAATGCGAAGACATTACTTTCTTGGGTGGATTACTGTGTCCGAACTGTTTTTGGTTCGAACGATACTGTGCGTACACCCAAAGGGTCCAGGCAAACAAACAGAATTATTAGGAAATCAAGTTAATCGGCATAACCAGCATTGAACAAATTAACAGACAACTGAGATTACGTATCGCAAGACATAAAGAGCACTCCCCGCTCCCTCCAAACTGAACATCGGTTTTAATTACTTTAGATCGCCTAGTAGAGTGCACCAACTTCTTTCCAAATGAAATAAATGACTTGTGAAAGCTGTAAAAGTGTGAGTTATTGTTAATTTGTAATAATTAGAGGTCCCATTGATTTGCCAACATACAGACTCTTAATTTTAAATGGGTCGGTTTAAAAGAGCTAAAAAAGAAAGTCATGTAGAGTGTTTTTCACTCACATTGTTTTATGCGACCAACTGTGCCGCAATAAAAAAGAGAAAATTTTATTAAAAATAACTAGTTTGATTTCTTGATTGACAGGAACAAAGCTACGTTTGTGCCAGTGTTATTCAAGATGTAAACACAATCTGCTTCAATTTGTCGTAAAGTTCCTGTCATGATTCCAAGGTGAATTCGGTCCAGTATATCGTCCAAAGTTGCATTGGTAACTAACTCAACAAGTTGGAAGGTTTGAATGAAAAAGAAATCACCCCGTCAGCCTGTTCAAAATCGTGTTAATTTTGTTTATGAGAATTGAATAACCATAGTATTCTTCAAAAGACTGATAAAACTTTCCTTCATTCATTCTGTCAGCCGTCACACATCCTGTTTTGAAATCTGGAAGTTACTGGATGCTTAAGATGCAAATGAGGAAGCATCTTTCCTGAACACAGAAGGATTTGTGAGAGAAAGTGGGAACTAAAAAGTGTACGTAGGCTGGAATAGTTGCCTACCACTTTACAGGTACGCGTAGGCAAAAGCATGTTAGATTAACCGGATACTGCTTCTATACGCGACGGAACTCCAAGCTGAGCACTTTAACGTCTACAAAAGATTCACGACTCTGGATAAATGTACTGAATAACTTACTAATGGTAACTGTAAAAGCCGACTACGTTTGTCGTTATTGCCCAGATGTTTTTGTCAGTAAGTACACAGACGAATCAAAATGGTTCGTGTCAGTGCGCTGTAGCCAAAATATCATGATTTATGGAAGTAAACGTCAGCAGAATTTCTGGGAGTAATGCACACTAATTCAAGACAAGTGTCTAAACATTTAAGTGAACGTGGATTGCAATTAATTTAAAACCTTGCTTTCTTCAAGTCAGACCGTATGCAAAACATGCAAAATTGATTTGCATTTAAGTTCGGTTGCAAGTAAAAACCACACTTTGGTTTATACAATGAAGTTTGTATTTTTCATCTGCTTTGCCCAACAATAAACCGCAAAGGTTTATATAATAAAATCACGTTGTGAATAATTTAAACACTCTTGGTAAGGATGGTTATTATAGCGGCAAATTTGACTAGGCGAATTCGGTCAATTGAGGAAACGATAGTCACAACCTACTCTCGTCTAATTTAACTAAAACATTCGTGTTCTTTCGTAAATACATATATCTCGCTTTTATCAGGCAATATTTTTTATACTTGTTACCTTACAGAATTAGAGCATAGCACCTGGTGAGGATTTCAATAATCTATAAGCTGGCATTTTCCTATCTACTATCTATACAAATGCTGTTTCTTTAAACTATGCATAGTAAACAGTGTGGTGAGATAACCGCTTGCATCGGTGTTCCTCACAGTAGGTTATATCGCCCCATGGGGGCAATTCACACATACAAGATGATGGCCCTAAGAAATTGAACAGAAGGCTGCAACCGGAGATTTTTGAAAGATGGGGATCTAAAGGTTGTTCTTTATAAAGTTAAACATGGTTTTGATTAACTGACATCCTTGCGACAATATTACTTTTCTCACTAACATCTCGATATTTAGCTTAAAATTAAAGTGTAAATTACTATATCTAGTCATTTATGTCAGTTTGATTTTCATGTTTTGCATACTGAATGAGAGGGGCGAGTAGATCATACCCAGTGATCCGGAAGATAACAGGCTTGGAATTTTAGAAAACAGTTTGCTTGACTTGCGATTGGACATTAACAAAAACAGTGGAGTATGCAAAACAAAAAGGACTAACTGATTTAACTACCTGTGAAATAGTAAGGCTTGCAGGTACTGTAATTCCTGAGCTTTATGGATTACTCGAGGTCCATATGAATGGATTACTATCACAACTGATTCTAAATATGTATAGTTCTTTTCATCCCGTAACGAGATAATAGCCAACTTGTTTGATAGAACGGATTAGATGAAATCTGTTGCTCAGTATCCTGAGGGATTCCTTGGATTTTTGAAGACATAAGAGGACTGAACTTGACGGGAAGTTGTTTATTATTCCTGGTCATCACGTTGCTAGTTAGAGGCAGCCGGTTAAGTGACGCAGTTGCATCCCTCGGTCGGTATATTGAGAGCAGTAGGATCACGGTGGAGATAACAGTAGGTGAACAAATGCAGCCTTTAAATTACTCTACCTCCAACATTCAGTTTAGATTTGTCGTCAAAACAACGGAGCAAAAATATTGCAATCGCTAAGCCATTTATTGCCTGAAAATTTCATGATAAAGTTAGATACTAGTTCATAAAGTGACCACATATCAATTTGTTCGTTCTTCACACAAATTAAGTGAGCGATCACGTCTACACGACTGATGAGCCTAAATTCATCACTAAACGATTCTGCACTTCAACCGTGTTCACAAAATTATCCCCGTTACCCAAAGCCTGAATCACCTACATTTAAAGAGATTTTAGACGTTCCCACTTGTCTTCACGAGGGTGGCTGGGTACAACGTACAGTATATCGTGAATCAGCTTGAATGTGGCATCGTATACATTTTAATCTCTGTACCATCAATACAAAAGTGGAATCTAGCCTTATGTTTGTTAGATAGAGCTGTATGGGGTGTGTTCGAATGAAGCTAGGGAATGTGGAAGACCTCTCTCGTTGACCACACTCTTTGAAGTTGGCTATTCAGAACAGATTATGCTTAGACGCATATGCTTATGAACGTATAGGTAAGATTGTTACAAGCCGCAGATCAAAGACCTGTTCATAGTTCGTTACTCTACTGGGAACATAACCAGGGAACATAGCATGTCAATTACCAAAACCACATTTTGCAGCTCACTCAAGTGTTCGGTGTACTTTCGCTTCGGTTTTGTGTCATCATCTTAAAAATATATTGCGATATATGCTAATTCCTTCCATACTTACCATTCTGGAACGAGTTACACAAGCTACACAATACGACGACTATCTGAAAGCATCTGCGAGTATAATTCGCTGCGGCTGGTTCTCGGATCAACAAAGAACTGTTCACCTGCGGTCGTCCAGCACTTGAGGAAGCCAAAAAGTCTATTCACTCCGACCAATTCGTTCAAGTTAATCTAACTGGTCTGTGTGGTGTAATCGAATAAAGATGAGATTAGTTTTCTGGCAAACGGAGAAGTTATTTCACTTAACATGCGCTCCTCTTCAGTATATGGTCGAAAACATCATATATTCCACAGCCATGCGTCGATGCCCCGAATATACGTACTACCTAAGCATCCGGATTTCTTAGCAAAGTTTAAGGCCTATGCAATCTGGTGAGTCGGATCGCCGAAGTACTATCTATTACCCCCAAAGAACTCATATGAATACGTTGTATTTGATCTGAAGATGAAGCACCGAAAACAGGCTTGTTTGTAATGTGGACAACCAAAATTAATGACTTCGTGGTGTTGAGTTTATGCAGAAATTAAACCGCAGTTTTATAGGCCACCTGCTTTAAAATTAATCAAGGCAACTCACCCGTTTGAACGGCACAATGTTGATTTAAAAGAACCCTTTCCTTTAATAGTTCCATACATATTGTCTTTCAGTTCAGTTGTAATGAGAGTTATAATGGCCAAACGGATCGGTGTCTTCACCAACGACTACCGGAACATATCCCGAAGTGGTTGATCAATTCTGTGGAGCAAGGCATGAGCACAACTAAAGACAAACAAGACAACTTGTCTTCTTCAGTCGCCCAGCGCTTCCAGATGACCAGTCATACAATACATACGATCATTTCATTCACTGCACTATTGCGAAACTCGAACTCGAAACTTTGGATTATCAGTGAAGCATTATTGATCACATATCGGGAACCAGTTCTGCGCGCTCAGAAATTACTGGCTCAAAGTGTATCTCTGGCTTGGTAACCAACTTCTGACCATTAAAATTTTATTCGTTCGATTGTGCGCCATTCGTATCATACTTAAATGTTTGTTTCAAGCATTTTATCTTGTTGCAAGTCTCACTCATTTGTATTGAGTGAAACATATCTTGAATGCACACATTTACAAACCACACATTGGTTCAGGGATTTTGTTTTGCGAATGATAAAAAATTTCAATTTTTTTAGCAGGACAAAATTATTTTGATCTCACACATTAATCCAGGACGGATTATGTAAACCTGGATTGGATTGTTGCATGTTTTTCTCTTGTGAATGGCCACACATTCGTTGTGCTTGCCAGGTGCTCTTATAAACGTCCAACCCAAGCTTCTCTGATAACGACCGTCAATGTCAATCTTACACTTGTCTGGCCGCTGGCATCCAAACGTTCACAAAAACATTTCGGACAACATGTAGATCAAATCATGAAATAAGTTTTCTACTGTCATTCTGATAGTATTTCCGAAACATATATCTTGCCGAATTTCCCAAGTGTAAAATTGGCTGTAGTCCCAGGGACGTTAGCAAATGCTTTGGAGTGAGTGAGTGAAACGGTGTATATTGTTTTTATTTCGAATAGAGCCGCTGAAACTGAAGACACCTTAGGTCAGCAACACGGTATAGGGAACATGTTCGCTCATCATTGAACCGAATAAACATATCGTTTACATGGAACAGTTTTTCAAGACAAGGCGAACAAATTATGTCAACTACGTAATCCATACAACTGAAACCAGCGCTTTAGTAGAATCCCATTGTAGTGATGACGTACCTGCAACTATACGGAAGTCCGCACGGTCATTGTGTGGGTGATAAACCATAAAAAAGTAATCTCCGAGCAAAACTTCCTTGGCGCACCTGGTTGGATTATCCAACCGGATTACAATCTCTCCAGTCGTGACCAGGATTATACATTTCGCAGCATTCCAGTGACTGTCGCCTAATCAATAAATTGGACGAAGGGAATTGGTGGGGTTGACGGTATTGTCAGAATTAACATGCCATACCACAGCTAACAGTAATACTAGTAGAAACTTCATTAGTAATCCAGGTTGAAGGATGTACACAGTTTCACTCAGTCAAGTATCTGAAGTTGCAGCTCATGTAACAAATTTTACACAAACAGGTAAATGAGATTACCAGAAGGGAGCCAGCTGAGTTACGTTGGGCTTTTTTCCAACCGTATCACCACTACATCCACCTTTCAGTGTCATCCACACTGAGACTTTCTGAAAACAATTTGAACTGCCTTGTTTAATTTGCCTACCCACGACATGCCCTGAATTCAATACTTACTGACAGCTTGTATGATTAGCGAACGGCTGCAGAAGTTTCATAAGTTTTCGGTTGTCAAAATAGCAAGTGCTCTTCAAGATTCTCTGAAAACGTTGCTATCTAACATTTGACATATCCTTGTCTCCTGATGTTACCGAACATGCGCAACAGTAGAATACAAAAGTACACTTTTGATCGCTTTGAAATTCTGTGTAACACACGTAAATTGCGGGGAGAAATTGATATAATGGGAATTCACATCGTTTCACTTACCCTATATTCCCTTGAAATTTGTATTGTCTCGCTGTTTGTTAAATAGTTTTCCCCTCCCATTGTAAAAGACATGTTCTTCTTCTTATTGTTTGTCAAAATGCAAAATAAGCTGTCTGCATTTCGAAGTTGTTTGCGAACGACAAGTGAACGGTGTACAGATAATAATCAGTATATATTTGGGCGGCACTTCCTCTTCATAAACTAAATCGGATTTATCCTTAAAATAAATGGGCGCGTGATTAAACATCGGAATAATATGTCCTTTTAGTTATGACGAAAGTTCTAGTTTAATAAACCGATTTTACTCCTTTGCAACTCTCTTAAGGTAATCTACATTCCATGGTACACGCCTTCCGATTGTTTACACAAGTTAAGTATGCAAAAAATAGTTGTCGGTAATATAACTACAACACTGAACGTGTTGCAAACTAACAGCCGATGAGCTTACAGGACCAACGGCATCTGGGATTTATCTAGGTGAATTTATTAATCAGTCTATAAGACATTTTCTTACTGCTTTGCTCACTTTAAGCCTAACAGATACTGATGTAAGACCCTCACTACTCAGCGATACAGAATGTTAATACAACTCTTGGCTTTCAGCAAGAGTGGAAAGGTCGAGTTGAATTTACATGACAGTTACGGAGTGTCATATGAGGATAATACGGTGATCTCAATGTAGCACGAACATGAATGTAGATGGCAGTTCAGAGGCGATGAGTTGGTCATGTCCAGTATAAAGTCAGTGGCTTAGTAATGCACACAATTGTTTCACAATTAATGCTTAAGCGAACGTTTCTGAGTTCGAGTGAACGATTTACATCTCCAGTCAGCCGGGTGCATTCACATGGTTTGATTAGCTACATTTGCCTTTTTACTCAGTTAACTAATAGTCACAGCTTCAGTGGCAATCGAAATCGAAATCAAACGTTTGTGCGAAGCCACAGAGAACTTCAGGCATTAGTGATAACTTGGAATTTTTTATCTCGTGGCGTGCTAAACGATCCTCCACCAACATTACGGTAACTTACGCTGGTTCTGCTCAACGTGTAACGTTATGAACTAACTGACCACACGGTGCTCTTCCATTGTGTAACCGTTGCACCATGTGGTTCGGTTCATGAGTCGTCCGCTTGTTATCTGTTTGGCTACATTTAGGAGGAATTGGTTCCTTTGAAATATGTAGTTACATATAAAGACTGTGGTTATTTAGTTACCAGTTTTCGTTCACAGTGAACATTGTAATAAATACCATCACGCATGTCAGTACTACTAGCCTGGATTCCAAGTCCTAACAGCCATACCTTAGGAGATAAATCAACCTAAGATCAATCACTTAACGCAAGCTTAGGAGGACCTCTAGCAAAATGCAAAAATATAGTGGGTGACTTTTCTGAGTACGACCGAGTTATGATCAACAAACAGTACATCTTAGTCGAGCCCAAACTGTAGTTCAGCTTCAACTCCGATGAATGTATGTTGAAAGTCTTCATTCATTTGGTTGGTTGTGTGTCCCTGGACTCACTGGGTCAGTTAACAACATCCCTTCGATACAAGTACATTGACCGAAATACAGATACGAGTCTAAACGTGTGTTTTATTGCTAAGACGTTTTAAAATTAGTACAGTTCACTGTTGGCAAACTGTTTGCTTTAACAAGGAGCTCTGATCAGGTCTTGTTATCAGAATCACATAGACTTGCACAATTTGAAGTCACCACTTTGCATCCTGTCGCTACTATCTATCTCTAGACTACACATTTTGAAAGTGCGTTTGAACGAACAGCTCAATACAGAACTTTAAAGTTTCAGACAAACAGGCTTTTGGCAATCAATTAACAATACATTTGTTCGTTACAGTGTGTTTATCAGTGACAGATTGGCAATCTTTTTAAAACAGCAATGTTTTTCCAGCATTAACGAGTGGACTGAGTGTGTACAGTTCATTTCTGTATAAAACTCAAAAACTCTTCAAGATTAATTTCACCATCTTTGTCTGTATCATGCGCTGTCATCCATACTTTCAATTCTGAAGCTTCACACTCATAACCCATATCGAGCATCAAATTACACAGTTCGGCAGTAGAGATTGTTCCGGATTTGTCAGTGTCTAGTTCGCGGAAAACATTTCGCCACATGGCCAACCTATTAAAAGTGAAAATAAAGTTTGTAAAAAAAATCATCAGAACGTAATATTATTTTGATTGTTTAATAGTTGAGTAGCACAAAGTTTAATTAATCATATCCTATGCTCACCAATGCCAGTAAATAGAGAAGAGTCAAGGTGCAAAGCTAAATGTGTACACATTAAGTTTTACTCACAGTCAACCGTTTGATTGTAGCTTTATAAAGATAAAACTATCCCGGTGCTTTCTTACGACAATGTCTGCACAGACCTATCACGAAAAGGAGCTAGTATGAATGTTCCGAATTCAGCATAGTGTTTCAGCTGTTTGTAATGGCAGACAGAGAGATTAGCATGGTTAACGGTCAGCGTATCCCGGAATTAGTCAGACATCCTAGAAAACGAACCGTGTTCTTTGCTGAAACCTTGTCACGAAGTACAAAATGAATATTCCAACCTTGGTTGTAACTGTAAATTTATCAAACCTGAAGCTTAAACGAACAAATCAATCTGACTAAGTGTCAGCATATCGGCTGTCCTAAACGACTTTGCAATAGGGAGTGATCATGGTAATATCGCATGAAATAATCACATCAAGTGACTTTATTGCTCGTCTTCCGTAAAGTCTTTGCAAGAAACCTACACTTAACCAATCTTTGAGACATGGGTTTGATGTGTGCAAGTCATCGTACCACAAGACAACCAAATGGTTAGTAGAATAACCTAAGTATATTCACCTATATTTGTGCTCTCACAGCCTAAGTAGAATATTCCCTTAATCACCAGCATAGACAACATTATTATGAACGGTCAGAATATACATGCTTAGTACGCTTAAAATCATCATTCACAATTGTCCGTTTGCTAAAGGCTGTCCATTTCGGTTGATCACATAACAGTCGTTCAAACATTCAGTTCAACATACTAACAAATATCCAGAAAGAACTCCTATAATCTGTTCCCAAAGTACTGTTACTATTTGACAAATCGTCACCAGATAAATAGATTCACAAGAAGCTTCGCGGTGGACCGGTTAGTGAAAAATGAAGTGACTCGCAAATCGGAGCGTCAACAGCCAAACTAATTTAGTGACATAACGTACATTTATCGGACTGACACAGAGGCTATATTTGTCTTGCTAAAATATGACCACCAGTACTCTGTGGTCATCAAACCGATTATTCAGACACAGTATTCCATCAAGTTTTCTGCGGGGACCGAATAAAAACTCATTTCACTTCTCGTCTGTACAAATGAAAAACAAACACAGATTAACATTTGCAATTCCGTTATTAGCCTACAGCAAAAATGGATTGAACAACAAGAACATTGGAAGCTTTGTGTTTTCAAAAATGATTGAAATCTTCTACCTTGAATTGTCAGTGTAGCAGTGTAGATAGGAGTTAAAACCAGAGCAGGAAAGAAGTAAACACCGCAGCCCAGTTTTTATCAGAAAATTTGCATTTTAATTGCTAAGAATCGAAATGATGATTGCAATAAACCAGCATTTATCGAAATACACATAAGAATTTGTTCAAAAATGCCAAAACATAATTCTGATGTAGAGAAAGGAGAGTAAAATCCTTGTACTGGACTAATCCATTACCGTATACACACTCCTGAATATAAGAACGAGTGATCAAAACGAAAGAGGATTTTGTGCGCAAAATTCACATCAACGTAAGCATTATTCGCGGGCCCTGGAGTAGAGGACCGGGGAAAGGTCACGCCCAAGTGCAATTTTGAAAGGTCATAATTTGGTTGCATTCTGTAGCATGAGTCAACAGATATTACGCAACAAATAACACTGCTATTTTATCAGTTCCGTTAAGAAATCCTACGGATTCAAAGTGGTGTGTAAAATACAACGATTAGAAAACACTTATAGAGCAACCATAGCAATCGTTGAGTGAAGAAGCGCACACACATAGTTATAGACATAAAACCAACCAAAATGTGCTAAAACGGAGAAGTAGTACGGACTGTTGAAGATGTCAACCGATTTGTCTAGTCAGAACGGAGTAAGCGGTCAAAATTTGGGAGCGAACTTCCAACCCAGTATTCGATAATCTAGTAAATTGCGGTTTCTTTGTCCGGTACACGGTTGCAAATGGTCAGAAGTGTCTATGGATCTCACGTCTATTGGTAGTGAGTTTTGCGATCGTGGTACATTTTGAGCTGTACCACAACAATGAACCAATTTGCAAGTACTTCTCTATTATCTGTGCACGACATATGGTTGGCGGACGCAAAAACACTGGCATCAATCCCTAGACGTGCTGGCGAACTATCTAAGGACTCTGAAGGAGCGATGACTGATGCACAGTTGCCATTCTGAACTGAATGAATTGCAACATCGCTTATAAGTGGCTTCATGTGCACTACCTCATCTACGCAGTTCAGCCTTGTGAAGGATCCAGAAGCAATATTCAATAGGAGACAGAGATTGATATGTGGCTGGAATAGATTTTCTTGAACCCAACCATTACACTGCAATGTTCGTGATTGCGCGTGAAAACCGACTTTGGGGAGGATGTATGAATGACAATGATCAGTCGAAAATTGGACGGTCAGTGCATCACTGACAAGAAACAATTTCAAATACCGTTAACATGAACTTGAATGAGAGTGTGCAATTTTGGCGACTGATGTAGTATTGTGCAATTTTCACGAAAATTTGCTGGGTTGGTGAGACGAACTTCAGCTTGTTTTGTACGAGATCACCGTGACGTCCATTAGATGAAACGAGAGCATGTGTCTCTGAGACAAACAGCCAAAACCTTTCTATTCGCCTGTTTGGATATATGTCATCAAGCTCAGTAGAAAGCTATATGAAGAGGAGAGGAGCATACAACAACAGCAGTTTCAACGAATGGTTTCAAACTGTGCTAGACCGGATGAATGTCAGTACACCTGTCAGAAATTGTTCTGATATGTGAAAATGCCCCACGTCACACTGATCTGGAATGTGTGTTTGTTGGAGAGTTACATAGTGGAGGGCAACTATTACGACTGGCGACTTGTTGTCCAATGCTAGCTCCGATTGAGAACGCCTGAAGCCTGATAAGAGCATGTATTAGATGACCTTGAGTTCATTCATTCTGTTCTTAAGGCGCTGATTGAAATTTCTGTAGGACTTCGAGGTTGCAATCAACTATGACAGATTTTCAACCTATAATTGCCAAGAGGTTTGTATACCTGCTATTTAATTAAAAAAAATCGTTTAAGAAAGTTTTTAACCCACAGGTGATTTATGGAGACGTTCGCAACCAATAACTACTGTTCATAATTGGTTTGATTCCATAAACACTCCATAATCAGTCGAACTGATTTGATAACAACTCGTAAATAATTCTAGGATGAACATCAAAAGCATCTACGCTTGAACACCGGATCGTCTTCTTACAATTATGACCGAGTGACTCATGGGTAAACGAAACGAAACAAAGTGAATGACAAAAGCAACGCAGCATATGGCCACTTGTTCACTCCAAAACATTTAACAGTCTCCAACATAATAACACATATGACCGAGTTTACCGCAGTGGTCATAAGGACTCCTATACCGTCAGTTTTATAAACGGTCTTGTGGTCAGCGATTACCGTCATCCCATTGAGCAAGCATGCCGTTCAGGGCAGGAACATTATGGTCACATATGTGCATTATAAGTTCACCGTAAAGTTCATTCCACGCTTTACGGAGCAGATAAATAGACCACCTGTTGAGGTTACTGTACGAATACTCGAAAGCTGAAGTAGTCCTATGGTAATCGTTGAAAACAGTTGCAAAACACTTGTAAACAAAATACTTGAAATACTAAAAAATATTTCTCTTTTAACATGTCACACACGAATCAAAATTTGTTGCAGCGTTTCAGGTTTAGCTGATCTTTTGACCAATCACCTTGCTGTGTTGTCATGTGTTATCACTTGACTTACATGATGGGTGCTTCGTTCTACTTTGTGATTATTTGTTCACGGTCAGCTTCTTCCATAACTTGACCTGTTTGTTATCTTGTAAACATTAAAAATGTACTAATTATTGTTCGTGTTACGTTTACTAACACCGTGTCTCAACTGTTTCATATCATCATCATCATCATCATCATAGACAGCAATACATCAGTAATTCACACTGATGCTTAACTGCCACACAACCATGAAGAAGAAGAAACAAACCCTGTTTAGGAAGAGAGAAGAAAAAAGAGGGAGGGGAGGGGACCTAACCACTAAAAAAGAGCTACGTCCACATTCAAACATGCAACATCAAGGCGCCTACACCTTGCAAACAAACAACCGAGCTGTAAGTGAAAGTGAGGCGTCATCAGCAAGACAGCTTCCTTACGGCCTTCACTGCCCCGCGTCATTAAATGCACTCACTTCACAGACAACTCGGACAAAGAACGACAACATTCACGCCACTGAGCTCGGTTAGCCGCCATCTCACCTAAAGTTTCAAGCCACCGACTCTCTGAGTCGCGAGGGCTCCAACCCGGGAGACGAACCCGACCTACAGTGCCCAATCCCTTCGTGAACGATTTCATTTGTCTACGCCAGGTCATCATCTGTCCACCTCGAACCTTACGCCAATCGGCCGCAGCGTCGGCAAACAGTGCTTGGTGTGGTAAACGACTAGCTGGCATCCTTAGTACATGACCTAACCACCTAAGTCTATGCAAACGTAAGGACTGAACGAAAGAACTCGTTTGACAATCAGTGCCAAACACCCGCTTCCTAACCTCCTCGTTGCTTATTCGTTGGTGCCACCCGATACGAGCGATTGAACGCAGACATCGGTGGTCAAATACCTGGAGGCGGTTCACGTCCTCTACTCTGATCGGCCATGTTTCGCTGCCGTAAAGTGATACAGCCCTCACTGTAGTCTGATATACGCGACCCTTAAGTTTCAAGGAAATACCTCTCTGTCGCCATAGGTGCCTCAGATTAGTAAACACCAACCTAGCCTTGGAAATACGCGCCTCTATTTCATTCCTTACATCTCCGCCGCAGATGCAGCTTCCCAGGTATACAAACCACGCTTGCCTTATACCGATTCAGACGACAAAAATGGACTATTTTACTTTTGCCATGTCACGAGATGCAATTTGTAACAACTCTGAAAGGCAGAATACTTTGGCTTGTAGGTCGATGCATCTAGAAATATGGGATTACTAAATAAATCACATCATTTGCAGAAAGGTTAATTTCCGCATGATCAAAACGACATAAGAGAATGATCAAATATTTTACTAGACTAGGTATGTATTGCTTTGATTGAAATCGTCATTTGGAAGTGAAAGCCACACTAGCACTGGACAACTCTGCATGAACTATGCAGAACACAACGTGAGAAAACGTCCGGTTAAAGTGTCGCTATGGAAATGGCCGTTTCTATCGACCATGAGCATACCCATCATCATATCAAATAGACGGTGACTCAGAGATCACAGTCGCTTGAGTAAAATAGCATGAACTGTAGTAGTGAGCAAAAATTTGGTCGGTATGGTCATGTTACATGAAGCCGAAACTCGTACAGCCCTTAAACGGGCAACTAATCTTCAGGTGGGCGAATTAGACATTCTGAATTGGAACTAAGATATCAGTTCTCATATCAAATCCTGAGACAGATTTTGCTACTGCATCTCACATCAATTACGAAAGAAAAGTAGAATTCTTACAAAACAGCTTCCCAAGGTTAACGCAAAAAACCGCTCATTTTTCCTGTCAAATACACTTGTCAGACGAACCAGACCATTATTCTGCATCAAATCCATCTCAGATTTAATAAACCACGGTCATTTGACACGTCCGAAATTATGCTGAAACCTGCAGCTCTATGACTGAGCCAAAGGATGCGTTATATGGAAACTTAAACTATCTGAACCCACTGATAAATGGATTGAGAATACAAAACAAAGTAACGTTATGTTATTCTCAATTCATATATCACTAACATGTTAACCACGAAGCCCAAACTGTTTCACTTCATCAGTGCTCAATTTGATGCGGATATCTCACGATCTGAATCCATTTTTTTTACATTTACTTACAAGAACAAAGTCAAAATTAAACAACCGAAGCCCAAAACGGACTAGCAAAAACATATCCCACTAATTCATCCGGTTGACCAGATTGACGATACGGCTATTGTGATCATTCCGCAAATTTTTCATTATCCCAATAAATACAAAACTGAAATTAAATGATCTTCACCAAAAAATGGAAGTTGACTAGGTGCTATAAAGACAACGCGTATATGAAATTAAGGGTTATATGGTTTTGTCGAGGTGTGCATGCACACAGCAGAAGCGAAACGTTTCGAAGGAAGCTTTCTACAAACGTGTTTCATTAATGATTAATAGTAGGGGACTTTGATTTTCATATAGATTGAACATCACCGACAACTGATCGCAGCTTTCGCATTCGCATAGACTTTCCAATCGGCCCCTTTCGAAAAGAAGCACTAGACTCGAGTTTCGTTCTGATTAGAGCCTCATGAACAGCGTGGCCGTGGTTCAAGTCCCGACAGTGGCGAGGATATGCACTACTGACGAGCTCTAATGAGGGTGAAACTCGAGTTTAGTGATTCTTTGCAATAAGGGCTGACTGGAATGTCTATGCGAATGCGACAGCTGCGATCAATTGTGGGTGATGTTCAATCTATATGAAAATCAAAATCCCCTACTACTCATCAGTAATCAAAAAATACAGCTCAACAAGTCAATGATTTCTGCGATTTCAACTTGGGGAGAAGTCCTAGTCGAGGGGTCATCGATTGGAGTTAACAGGTAGTAACTGTGTCTCCTCTCGAGGCGATCGGGTAACCTGAGCATTACTCACAAACAAAAGTGGCTGACTGTTCACATGATTAGTGGGTGTTTCATTAGGGTAACAACTAATTTTTGGTCATTTTAACAGCAGCGGACGGCAACAACAATAATGATAGTTTTTGTAGTTCAAAAAATTTCAGCTGATGCAAGTCACGAAATTTCCGTTACACAACCACTGAAAGGTAACCAGAAATCCATTTTTGACTGACGACGTTCTCCTATTTCGTTAGCACGGATGGACAAGGTCCATCTCGGTCTCCGATTTCAAAACGGTCAAATTTACAGGGGCTCAAAATTGGGATTATGTTATTCCGTGTTACGTTGTCTTAAACGGACACTACAACAGGTATTGTCGTTTTCTGCGTTCTTTTGGTACAGAAAATGTGAATGGGGAATCGAACAGACAAACATTTGTGTCACAAGTGACGCTAACAGAAATGGTTGGTAACGCAAAAAGTAGTGATATGGACATCTCACGCACACTGTCTCTACTGACTGAACCAACACATGGGGAAATCTGATGATATGATATTGGCTTGAGGGTGGACATTCCGATACTTCATAAAAATCTGTCAACATTTACTAATTTCATCACTGATTATTACGAAATAACTTTCTCTGGAAATGTAGGTTAGTTTCTACCAACTATATTGACATTACACAAGAAATTCATAAGTTCTTTCGTGAACACAGATTGCTTAAGGCGTTAAAGATTCATGTTGTTACTAATCCACTTTCGTTAACTGGATCCGTAACGAATCTCAGGCGCGTTTTTACCCAAATCAGACAGTTATTCAGAAAGACTTATTGTCCTTGCAATGATACTTACATAAATTGACTTCAAATAAATAATATTGTTAGAGACATTACAATTACAAGGGAGGGAAGCACGAAGTCAACACGTTTAAACTGCCCTCCTATCACACATTATGTTGACGGGGAACTAAGCCAAACTTGTGACGAGTAAATGACCTTAGAGATACCCAACCTTTTTCATGAAGTTATTCTCGTCTAACTGCTTCCCTTGAGCTGATCAGTATCCTAACGAAGCTGACAACAAATAGTATCAGACCCTTCAACTTGATTGTTAGCTAATGTGCCTCTTTATGAGACTGTCAATTTTGTTGCATGCGTCCAGCTCTAGTGTGAATGTACACAGTGTTTTCTCTTGGATTGTATGAAACGTATGAATATTTTCTGTATAGAGATCTGTCGACATTATTCTGATGGAGTTGTCTACAGAAAAAATGAGGACGTGTTGTTATTTTTCATTCATTTTTAGTGATATTTTTTTGATAACGAACAATGCTTCTGCGCAAACGACGTGCCCGACATAAAACGTCTACACTAACTGGGACTCAGTCATTATGATGCCCTGGAATACATGTAGCATATCACTCACACTATATTCTAGTAAACCGCTTGATCCAGATGACAGTGTGCCAGTGGTTAGTAAAAAATGCACAGTTGGCTCAACTGTTCTATTGGTCACCATATTCTTATCCCAAAATTTAACACAAACTTGGCTCCGCTAGCTAGTACAAACATAAGTTTTCAAAGCCTGTCTTGTTTCTAAATGTAAACAGGAAATACCAGCCCAGGATGGGGGGCAGTTTTGTCTAACAAACAAACCAGTGCAATAAGAGATGATCCGACGGTACCATTTGCATTTTTCACTTCCTAGTGAGACCGTTTTTTCAGTTTTTCTCAATCTGAGGCCGCCATCTGGTCTACTTCTAGCAAGTGATAAGCTGGTTCAATAGAAGAGAACAAGTCATCGCATTGATCGGTCCTACCTTGTTTTTAAGTTACAATATAGGTTGAGTTAATCAAGAACCTACGTTCTCACTCCGATATTTTCGCTTTCTATGCTGAAAGTAAGCAGTGTTTTTTCAAAATGTGTTCAACACGTTTTGCAATGTGTCAATCCAGATGACGAACGAAGCACTTTATCTCAATGGATCATTACTATAAATAGTTATTGGACACCCTTCAGAGCCTAAAACTACTTGATTTTAAATGTCAGAGGGTAAACATTTCCGTTGACAATACACAATGTGCAATCAAAGCACTTAACTCCTATCCCCTCATTAGTAACATTTTTAATCCATGCCAAGATTACCTAAACAAAACATTTTTGGCTTGTAGATTTTTACTATAGTCTGTTCAGTCACTGTTACGTCACAGTTAATCTGTGTGACACTTAGGGTCGTCATATGTCACTATATCTAACATCATGCTGTACCAATCGCTGTTCTCATTCCCATCTTTTAAGTTGTTCTACTTTTGTGCTTGTCGATATTATTTTTGGCCGTTTTACTCTTGTATACTGCTTACATGAGTTTGTAATGGAATACTACCGTTTACGGTATAGTTAAAGAGAAACGTTTTAGTAGACAGATTTTGTCGAACGAAAAATCGAATGAAAACTGAATTTAAAAAATGAATAGAAAGACATACAATGATGGGAACCTAAGTATGCTGCCATATCAGAGGTTGTTTTAAACAATGATTCGACCCATCGCGAAACCTCCAACTTACTAAGTGTTACCTATCGACCTAGATTAAGAAAGACGCAAGGGTCCACACATTTTCTCATCACGTATTCACCCCTTTACCTTTCGGTTACTTCCAACACTTGGTGTCTGAATAGAAAGCGTTGGGGTTAGGTGAACGTTCAACAGCCAGAGACAACACAGGGTCAATCATCACACGCTGACCGGATGATCATACACCCTAAGTTTTGGACAATACGTCATGACGATCAGTGCATAGTTCTACGAATATATATATATATATATATATATATATACAAGCAGTTATATCAGACTCTCAGATATCCTATTACTGATTCTTGGCAGAATCATTGTTAGAGAATTTTGACTACTACAAGTTTGACGAGTGATGTGGCCCTCAGACACGAACTTTTGACCATAAGACTGGGCGCCAGAACAATGTCCACCAAGTAACCCTGGTAATCCAGGGCAGCACGAAAGTATCCAGGGTGAACTTTACTTCTCCCACGATGTTTTCTTTATTGAAGTTTGCTTGTTTTTGCATCGCCTAGTTTAAATGCTTACGTTGCTGCTTTGTAAGGTACCATTTACCAACGACTGATTTCCGTGCCCAGACTCCATTTGGTTGTAAGTTGTGCACATTGTTGATCGTTAATTTGTTATGTACATGACCAGTTTGATCCGCGCAAACTTTCAACATTCCGTGTTGGTTTGCTCGAATCAAGAGGTTTGCAGCTGCCCCGATAGATTGTGTATAACCGTGGATCCTAACAGATTTAATGACCTGCACTGTCTGCAAAGAGTTGTTCTTTCTTTGTTTTCCCGAAAAATCGTTTTTGAGTCGTTTATTACTGTGGTAAAACTTTTGCTCACAGCCCATAAAACTCTAACGATAAATCTTTCGAGAAAATCTTATACAAACTGTTTTCTAGTTTCTTATAACACTTTTTAAAACAAAGCGGTTTTTGAGTATGAATGGAATCCATGTTTTCCATCATTAATCTAGCAGAACTGTGTGTTATAAAATTGAAAGTCTGACAAGTATGTTTCGTTCAATTTATTAGCGAAATTTTGCCGGATTAAACTGTCAAGCGTAAAAAGATTCATTGAGGCGAAAACACGAGCATGCAATCTTCTGGACCAATGAAACTAAAAACCAGCGTGCAAGCAAGCGACATTAAAAGAGCTATATTTTGAAATAAATTGTTATTTGCCTTTCAGGTGCATTCATGATTAAGATGTACATGATCAGCTCAAGCTGCTTGTCCGGAAAAGATGAAACACTCACGTACTAAAGAAAACTTTCTGAATTAAACCATCAACACCGGTGCTTCAAAAAGCGAGTTATATTAAATTTTGTACATCTTTGCTGAGTCAACAATCGACATATTTTACATCTATATTAGTTTACTGTGTGAGTATGTTGCATGGGATAACCAATAGAATTTCGAAAAGCCATGGAACTGTTCAAATTAGTCACATATATAGAGACGTTTGTTAATCCGAAACAGTACATCAGATCGTTAGCCAGAACTTGTATAGTTTATACACAACTTGTTCACAGCACGCTTTATTTAGACAGACACAACCTAAGTCAGATAGTAAGTTTTCTCTAACACTGAGTAAGAAAACATGAAATGGAGATAACGACATGACGTGCTCATATTACTAAAACACCGATAAGTATTTTGCTATTTAGTAGTTCAGGTTTAGTGACAATACGGAGGAGCTTCGTCCCTACACGTAACGCACCAGCTGCCAGCTCCAGCTGTGTTTAGATCAGTGGCATCTTCTGAGATCAAACAAAACAATACCACTTATCCATTACTAGTTTGGTTGAGAACATGATATAACAGAACATGCCGCCGTACGTAGTTATCAAATGCAACAGGTTGTATAGAATAAATGTGTTTGGAATAATGAAGATATATTTTTTGCATTGTATTCACACAAGTCCGTAGCACATTGTCAGAAAACACGAACTTCAAAAATAGGTAAGAAACTTTTCGAAATTTCAACTGATATAAATTAAATACCCTTCAGAAGTGACTGCAGCTTCGGTTCTTCAACCAGCCTATTTCCATAATAAGCAGTTTAGCTTCCGATAAAGCACATGTCAGTAATTTGTATTTTCTTTCATGGCTGTAACACCTACCGTCCAATTAAGAGACAAACAATCTGGCCATTAATTACACACACATATGACTTGTTCGTACATAATAATCTGATCAAGTCTTGGTAACTCAATGGCGCAGTGGTCAACAAGGGTTTCTCACGAAAGTCTGGTAGAAGCCAAAATCCCGGGCTAGGTAATTATGTGATCTTTAACGAGAGCGTGTCTGGTGTTTACTTACGAACGAATTCTTCTGAAAAATTTGGCTGAAGAAGAAAGCTGTAATTAATCAGAAATTTATTGTTTTTTTGTAATCAGTTGATGCTTCTTATATTTTTAAGTACACCACATCTTCATAAAGTTTCAGACAGGGCTAAATATTAGTCACTTTTCCGGATCATGTTAAGGAATATGGAATAAACCATAAATGTTTAATGATTTTGCAGGAACTTCTAAAAACGACACAAAAATTTCGTCTTCATAATAACTGGTTATCCTTGCGTAATAAAAATTGACATTTGAACCAAGTGGAATATACATTTCAACGCAAGTTTCAGCACATTTAGTTTAACCTAGTTTAAAAATCTAACATATAAGGAAGGAGATATTATCATAGTTTACTACAACAAGTCCAAAAAGTAACGATACAAGAACCAGATTCCTTTGTTTATTTACTCGCCCCCGAGACAAGAGATAGTTCAATATTTGAGTAGTTTTGGTAGTTTTACCACTGCTCAATAGAGGCATACATGGTGATTTGACAGTCAGATTCAGGAGCGCGTCTACAAATGATACCAACAAGCTTGTGGCACCTTTGTAATAATTTCTAATCTTACCTTATCTTGTAGCAGGTTTTATCAGAAATCGAAAATATGGTGAATTTTGTCTAGCAAAGTGTACAGTAACACTTGTGAAGTAAGCCTAGTGTAAAGGTCACTACTCCTCAGACACAGTACACTGTTAGTAGGTTCAGTTGCATTCATCAAAGAACGTTTGTAGCAGTGACCCAGAAGAAACTAAATTCAAGGCTTTGGTGTAAGACCAAACTTACATATGCTGTACATCCTTTGAAATCTTCAACATTCACTCAAACTGTCAGGATTATAAGTCTACTACAGCTACGATACTTCATAATTTGACAAACCATTCCAAGGAACACTGGCCAGTATGATCAGAAGGGTTTCAACTGACTTACTCTTTTTCATAAACTGGAACTATATTCAGCACTCGTTGATATTCCGCCAAGGTAATATGTCCATCTCCATCCAGGTCAAATGTTTTGATGAATTCCTGTCAACAAATGCAAAAAGAAGTCAAACAGCTTTAGTAATTTTAAACTCCATAACATTTAAACATCTATTCAGAGTACCACTTTAATATCACTCAGCAGTAGTTGATTCCGTCTTTCACACAGTTCTTTCTTTCACAATTTAATCTTGCATGCATACAGTTTGTAGGCTTTCGATGAGAGAAACCTGTACAATATGAAGCTACCGATCTGTCTGTTTAGACATGACTGATGGAAAAACAGTGGTAAAATCTGACAAAGTATCCATGTGCACTGGTTTCTCAAGTGGTTTCCCAAGTTTTGTAGATACTAAGTCTGTATTCAGACACTATGATAGACACATACGTCATGTCTTCCGGCGGACCTAAACACAATAATAGTCACTTGAGATTGCCACCATTGATGAAAAAATTTACTGTTGATTGGTTGATTGCTATAAAAACTTGTACCACGCACACCGTATTCAATTTTCAGATATGAAAACATTCCAAAGTTCCCCAGTCAGTACTGTTCGTTTGTTGTTTCGTGAATATGGTTAGATTCACACGAGCCCCGTCGAACGGCAACGTAAGTAATCGTTTACACCTTAGTGATAAGAATAAGGAAATGTACTAGGTGGTCTGGACAGTTCAACCACAATACTATCATATCAGTATCAACCAGTAAAATGTGCTTGTATATTAACTTTATCAGTAAAGAAGTAGATAATGACTAATATGATTTAAACATCATTTGCAAAATATCTCAGAGTTAGCACTCTCATACTTCTTCCAATCAATCGCTGTCAAAAAGAATCACTAGAGTGGTGGTTTGTTTATTTTAGAGCTTATCATTATTGCATGTTACCGGTAAGGCTGGACTTTGAGTTCCGGCCACGATTCCATGAGGTAACCATGTTGACCATCGTATCACTGATCTCAAAATTAGACTGCAAAAACCACCATCAAATGTGAGTAGTCCTTAAATTGTGTGGACCAAAACCCCCTAATGCTTACTGACAGTAAATAACGAACCACCAAACAACCAAGTAAGTTTGGAGCAAAGCTCTCATGTACAATATATACATCGCTGTTTTCATCAACTTCTTGTGGGCTTCGTTCACTCTGTGGGAACCTATAAACTCAGGATTAATCGTGTTTTACTTAGTTCTTTGATTTCCCTAATTTAGGAAAGCGTTTTTCAGAAACTTCATCTGATTTTGTTTTGACCAAAATTACTTTTATCGTGCACATTAGTAAGCTGTTATCTGGATACGGAAGATTCGATTTTTTCAAACTGCTCCACTGATTTGAATAATCTAGTTAGTTTGAGTTCACAACAATCTGTCTCCCGTTGTGAATGAAACCGTGTTTCATTGTAATCAGCGAGAATGTAATCCAAGGTAGTTGTTCAGATCTTTTCACACGGTATTTTAAAACGACATTCTTGTAAAGGTATACTATGTTAAAAGATACGGCCTTTTAGATTTATCTGTTTGACGACCGTCAAAATCAGTGCTGAAAACGAAACATAAGCTTAAAAAACAGCGACTATTGATCAAACAAAGCGAAACACGCATATTATGACAATAAAAACAGTTAACGCTTTCGACATCATTCTGAAGCGCTTTCTAACAAACACTTTACTCAGAATACTTTATTTACCCCGGTTAGTTGCAAGTACTTCTGTCACTGACCATCAAAATTTTCAAGAGTATATTAAAAAGATGGATATAACCTTTCTCATTCCGAACAAAAATGAAGTTGAGCAAAATCATTAGAAAACGCAATTCAGTTGTGTTACTTATTTATTTATATTGTTTTACGGAGAGTTCATATCTCCCATATTTAAGAGTTACTCCCATTTCCTCCAACTTTGGATCTAATGCCTTTGTGGGAGTCAGATGCATGTTGCGGAAGTGTGAGTCAAGCACCATATATTACATATTTGGGTCAGTCAGTCAGGACTAGAATTCATTTGAGATTTATATGTGGGTGTCCTATGTATGTCAAGTATATATCGACGGTACCCTGGATAGATGCTACACAAATGTTTGACATGACAAATTTTGTGATACTCCATCTCTCGGAGAGAATTATTTGGTGTTATATGTATGGAACTTTTGGTTTTGGACATAATGGGACTAATTTGAAACTGAGAATCACTTTAACAGAGCGGAAATCATGGTCTAAAATCGTCGACAGACAGAGAAAAAGTTAATCGTTGGACTAGGGACTGTCAAGGCAGCCTTAAAACATAACATAAATCGTATTTGCACACGCAATGAGGTATTATGCCGGTTGATGTTGAAATAATCAGCACATTAGTAAGTGCGTTTTTAGATGCTACGAAAAAAGACAAAGAATATATTATTAACGTTGATTCTCCACTAACTGGAGAATTTGCTTCGCTAATGATGACGCTCAATGTGGTCTGTTTGCTCCAAAATGTAGTCAAAAGTTTTCACTTTTCATTCCTACCATTTAGGAGCACGTTGTTTGTTTGTTTTATTCTTTCAAGTAAACAATATATACTGGTAGTCAGGGTGATGAATACTCTTCCCTGGTTGTTGGTGTACTTTGTATGAAAACAAAAGATCACGTGGCACTCTCATTATTCACACTTTTGCAAACAAAACGAGTACATATTAGAGAACAATAATCCATTATACTTCATCGATAAAAATGAAGTTGCAACTCGGACATTTTTTCTTAATAAGAGTACTCAAAAAATGTATCTCTAAAGATGCCGTTCTTGGGAGACGTTTTGGTAAACGACTGATGTTTCACATGAACACGGTCACTTCGATAAAAATAGTATATTGCCTAATTTCGCGCATTTCGTTCTAAATTGCGTCCACTGTTACAACTGAGCAAGTGGGACCAGACCGACAAAAGCACATCTACTAATCAATAGTTTAAGGAAATGTGATAGAGGTTGAAGAGTTATCACAACTCAAACGGATTGTAAGCCCAAATAATGGTTTGAACTCATCTCCTTGCCACATGAGACCGAAGCTCATCACCATATTCACTACCGGTCTCTGTGTGTTTACGACCAAACTATGTGCAGACATTCCGACTGTCACGTGGCACCAGATCTAATAGACAAATATGGCGACCAGGATGAATGACCGTCCGGCGAATGTAGCCGTGTAGATTTGTACACACGCATGAGCAACTACTTCAAACGGGCACTGCTTTTAGTGGCACACGTTAGTAAAATGGGTTCAGCCAAACACTGCAACACAATTGACAAAAGAAGTTGCAAGATCTGATGTATGTTCCTGGTTCAAGCATCACAGAGTTTCCGCAGGAAAACTAATGGATCGCAGCCCTCTGCTACAGTAGGGTTCACAGGATGGCTCTATGACCAGATTGTAATTGCCTAACTGTTGGTCCTTGAGTGATACTTAATTTTAGTAAAATAATGAACGTCGTATATTTCAGTGGCTTACATGTGGCAATATCATGGCGTTAGTCTTGTTGAATGCTCCTGGTTTTAAATTGTGAGGTTTGGGCGATGTTTATGAACATCACCATCCGCAGTGGATAACATCTACCGACGCACTCGCGCTGGAAGCTAGACAACCCCTTGGTTAGACCACGGTGGTCAGTAAGCCGGACGAATCACTAGACGAAAGACCTGGAGTCAAGTGCTGCTTTAATTGCGTAATTAGATCAAAAAATGTGCACTCTAAGCTTGCTGAGCTACTGCTTACGAGCAGGTATTCTATTCGAGGGGTGCTGCCCAGTGCATGTTTACAACCGCATTCATTTTCAATACCGTGGCTTTTAAAAAACCGATTGCGAAGACGCCATTATTCAGTAAACATCGTTGATAGAAAACATCACCTTCAACGATAAAGCAACATACTATCTTCAAGACTGGGTAAACAAACAGAATTAAGGATATTCATCGTAGAATTACTCGTGCATTCTAGCAAGATCATGGCGCTGCTCTGTTCCAGATGTACTGTTGTGATCTGGAATTCATAATACTAGTGTTGTGAGCCAAGAACGCGGATGACACAAGTGTTGTTTGTTCAGGAAAGCAACACGTAGGTTATACGTTTCAACAAGACCACAAACAGAAACACTCATCTGCGTACGGTACTGGGTCCAGGCTGTCATGGTTGCCACAGACGTCAATGCTCAGTTCACTTACGTTCCCTTATATACCAAGAACCATTTCATGTGATACTTCACTTCGATGTTTCTTCTTCTATGTTTCCTGCCAATACTTCAATGTCAAGATGTATGCTCTGGCCCCGCTACTGAATAACAGTGGTGTGAGTAGTATCGGACGATCGTTCATCCTCACTACACTAGATTTGTTTCACTATGCTTTCCTAAAGTGACTGGCAAGTAGTGAAAATTAACTGAAACTTCTTTTGAGATTCCTTCATTCAAGTGTGAACATAAAAGTAGAAACTGAACGGCGAATGAAAACATATTTCTGACTGGTTCGAATGATCGTCTCATATGCCTAGCATGTGTACAAATGGTTGGACGACACATTGCTGGAAAGGACCAATCAGACATAACTTTCTTGAATACACTCTATAGAAACAAGCGAAACCCGTAGTTTATACTCCAAAGACACCTTCCAGTGCCAAACGGAAGATGAATATTTTGATAAGTTGGCAGAACACTGATATTGAGAAAGTGAAGATTATCCATCACACTACCGTAAGCCAGTAGAAGAAAACTAACATTTACCGTAATTCAACTGTAACCATCTTGAAACTAAAGTGGTATTTCGACTATTACGATCCTCGGCCTTTTCTGATGTCACCGTTTATTCAGCTCAGCTGAAATCCAAGGCACAACAGTTTATTCGCAGATGCTTCGAGTACAAGTAGCGAAGTAGTGAATCCATTATTTCAAAACTACCACTAGATCGCTTGGTCACTGATGCTCACCTGAGATCAACACCGATTGAAATACGTGGAGTTACTGGTCATCGTTCAACTTTGCTATGCCAGACTAATGTAAAGGTAGTTGGCAATAATACTGAACTGATTCCAATAAGATTCTTGGCGTCAGGAGGAAGTTCAATTATCCTGAGCTTAAAAGCTTTGAGACACCTGAACTGTGATCTTTCACTAAATGTTAACTATGGAATGGTCCATCTGGAGAATATCAAGCTAAATTACACAACCTGATTGTCCTGTGTTCATATAGTTCAGGAGGAATGAAAGTAGAGCCAGTAAGAACGGGGGTGTAAGGTGACCCAGTTCTTCTAAAACGCTGAAATTGTTTTGTTCACCTATGGCTTCGAAGATCGTTTCAGAGAAAGCCGTAGGAAAGACGTCGGGGATTAAAGTCAGTAACGTCGACAGAGAAAAAGAAACAAACCAATGGATGAAGCAGAATATCTTGTACCGAAAGAGTTCGATGCGCCGGGAAGATTAACACGATTGACAAACGTGAATACAGAGACTTCTGAAAAATGAGAATCTACTCGGTTCACCGCTGATCCAAACCTCAACACAATAGAAGTTCTAGCAAGGGACTAATCCGAACATGGCGTTAATAAACCACATCTTGGTTGGACGAACAGCCTCAATGTTACACCTTCTGTTATTCGCCAAGTTTTTTGTTCTGTATTGCATCGGCTAGCTTATAGCTCGTAACTTTGCATGTGTCACTATAATCAGTCAATGGCAGATTCTGATTTCTTTAATACTGATGTACGTCTATAAATGCACATTATTGTCTTATGAATAACGATTGTTTACTGCAACCAGTCAGAGGTCTCTTTCCTAATACTTGCGTGGGAGATTTCAATTCGAGTACAACTTTTAAGTCTAATTGAAGTCCTCAATCTCGATTCATGCAGCTCCTCGGTGACTTTTTATTTCAATAAATTCACACGTGTTCTGATGGTTGCACTGTTTACTTTTGAGGTTAGTAACATTCTATGTTAGACGACCTTCTTTTTCTCTTCTACCAGACACGCTTCTTCCAGTCCAATGAACCAGTTGTAAAGCTGAGAGTGATTGAAGGCAGTATGCATAAATAATTTTGAAATTATCAACACAAACAATGTACGAATTTATTGAAGAAGACTGCGCCTACTATTTGACATTTTCGTAACCAAAAACTTGAGATTAACACGAGGATTTGGACAAAATCTAGGTACCACTCATCACCGCTAGCTTTCGTTAAGTGTGTACTTCATAGTTTTATTTAACAGCGCGTGGTTCACAATCCAAATGTTTATGTCTTTGTGACTGAAACTAAACAGTCTGCTTACATGCGCAGACCGCTTGGGGGCGAGAAATGAATGTGGAATCCGCGGCAAGCAATCTGGAAACTTGCCAGATGAAATGTGTGACGTGTGTGATTCAAAACCGAACGTGACTGAGTGTACAAACTTGGCAACTATGATTTGAGGTACATTTCGGGTTTACATCAGACACATCCTAACAACTGTTCGCTCAGCTGACCAGGCCAAATCGTTCAGAATAGTGTTATGTAATCGTAAACGGAAACTTCTAGCTACTAGTGAAGCAATGTCAATCAGGCAACATCGGCAAGCTTTGTGTGCAGAGAATGAGTTGACGCGACCGATCTTCTTACCATGGAAATGATTGCAGTATTAGCGCTCTGAAGACAGAAGCTATTTAGTTAGTCCGTTCATTTGTTGTTGTTGTTGTTGTTGTTGTTGTTGTTGTTGTTGTTGTTGTTGTGCGCAGTGTGTATAAAATTTATTGGTTTTACGTTAACAGCCGATGAGAATAAGCTGAAATGTTGCGATACATGTCTTCTTTCTGTTATGACTTAAATTTGTTTTAAGTGAACAAAGTGTTTCACGTTTAAGACAGCTTAGTCACCGCTTTAAGTGAGTGGCCATACTAACGCTTAAGTTTATATGTTTGAACCGATCGAACAGTTATGGCTATATCTTCATTTTTTAGTGTTGGGACCCGAGTGTTCATTGGCATCACCGCGCTATCACCAGCGTTAACTACTGTTGGACTTAATTGATTTGCAAGAGAACCAAATCTAATGAAATTTAACTGCACAAAGTGGGTTTGAGCTGTCCTTAAAAATCTTACTCACCAGTGGACGAAATGGTTTGCGTGTTGAGTAGTCATAAGTAATAAGTAGAAAATCCTTTTGGGGCCTGCTATTTTTATACAGCCTCTTCACAATTAAGCTGGAATTGAAAAACGGCTGTTAAGCCAGTATCAAAATGTTGCAAGCACAATGTAGCCTTTTTAAATATAGCATAACGAACTTCCATTTCCTAAATTGGTAACAGTTCAAATCGTTCACATGGTGAATGTGATTGCATAGTGTTAATATTGCGCATTGAACTTGTTTGGAGAAAATGATGCATGAGGTTTCTCGCTCTAAAACAGTAGTTTTTACAAGAACCACCTTAGAATTAGGAAACCCATGTTCACACAAAATCAGTTTTTATGTGACGTTCATAGCGTTCACGACAGTTTGGGTTACTTCTCCAAATTATTGGTATAAAATACGTCTCCTGAAACTCTCACCTAACCTTCAGGCCACTCAACGAGGATATTGTCCATTCTAACTGTCAAGTTGAAAATAATGCAAATCAATCATAAGGGAGGTTATTAAATGTGACTCGATTGGATTTTAAATCACTCAGCTTGTGATAAGATTTCTGTCACAGTGTAGAAACTTATAACACAGTAATTAAAGATCAGTACTTGTCCATATTCGTTCACTTTGTTACCAGAACACCAAACGCGCAACATTCACGATGCTGTCAAAGTTAGGCAACAGTTCAGAACGCAGAATTAGACAAACACACTCTGGCGACGGATCAAGCCGAGGGACCCTGCTCCTATTGGACGTCTCAATCTATTCTATTCGTGAATACGTCATGTTCTGTTTGAACCAAATACAAATATCTCACTATGTAACTTCATTTGACAATGACCTTATTATGCTTATCTAAACCCAATGGGGGAGCATGAACAACACTCGAGACAACCATTTTCTCGCTTGTTTATATCTGTCTTTATGGGCCGGACAGTCTCCCATCCTGTTGGGCAAACTGCTAACGACAGTTGGCGCTAACTTGTAGCTTATCATGGTGGACCAAAGAATAATAGGCCCTAATCTCTCATATAAGCATGCAACATTGTTTCCGTTGTGTCTACTTCCTGCTATTACCCAGTGTGATCAGATTGTATGGAATGTTTAATGCGTGCAGAGACTACGTTTCTGACTACTGCGCTAAAATTTTCGATGTGAACTAACTGCCTTACATTTGTTGCACGTGGAAGGTGCATCTTACACAAGCTACAAGTGAAACTACTATTCACACTTATTTTCAAATTATATCAAACTATCCAGCACCTGGACCGCAAGAGAGTTTACTTCTAAATCTATCCATAATTGTGTCACTACGGTCTATCTAAAGTGTGGACAGTTCGACTGATTGCAAGCTAACTTGATAATTTGTGGGTCTTAGTAAACGGATTCTGTGAATACCATGGTTCTAATATTGCGCACTGAACTTGTTTGCAGAAAATGATGCATGAGGTTTCTCGCTCCAAAACAGTAGTGTTTACAAGAACCACCTTAGACTTTGGAAACCCATGTTCACACAAAAATCAGTTTTTATGTGACGTTCATAGCGTTTACGTCAGTTTGGGTTAATTATCCAAATTATTGTTGATGGTTAGGATGCTTTGAATTGGTTCACTGTACTCAGAACACCTCGTAAAATTCATAAGTAGTATAGCCGGTGGGTCGCATGACCTAAATTGGACATCACACAGAGCTGATCGCAATTTGTTTTCGGAAAGAACTGGCAAACGTTTTACTGAATGCGAAAACTGCGATCCAAAATTGAGCATAGTTAATCAAAAATTGTACACTACGGTTTTGCCACGCAGTAAGATTTAATGTTCCTATGGAGGACTGTTTAAGTAGATATTGAACTTTTGGGAAACTCGATGTTAGGTGTATTGAAGCAGCATTTACGCGGAGAGGCCCATAGGCCCTCTGGCTTGAAAACATTCCACAGCGCTGTGACCTATTAAGCGTGTGCATGCAGACGTGCGTGTATGTCTGGGCGGCGATACCGTTAGCATGGTTCACCTGCCATGGGATGGCAGTCCACCCATTATCTTGCCATCTCGTATGTCTGCTTGGATTGGACATGTGATCGTCAGACTGCGTACGCTTGTGTGTGGGCCGTCGTGCCACACTGCTATTGTCTCCCCATTATGCCACACATATACAGGGTCCGAGGCCTGGCTACAAAATCTGTAGGGCGAGCCAAAGGTCTCACTCAACGGGCAGGCATCCCAACCGAGTCGGGCTTGCGAACGGGCGCAGCAAGCCCCTGAAACCGCAGCCAACTAATCTGGTTGTAGGTAAGGTGGTTGTGTACGCGCATTCCCAGTAAGGTCGCTCGGTCTCATCGACCCAGTGTTTTGGCCACCATGGGCTGCGATCGATAACACAGCAGGCGCGCACCCTTTGGTCTGGACGCGGCAGCACTTCGCCAAACAGGGCTGAGACGGCTGTGATCCAACATAACACCACATGACCAGAGCCAGTCAGATAGATAGACGTACGCACACCCACACACAGATCGAACTAGTCACTCCAAACTCACATGTCAAACGTGCCTTCAGCGAAATGAAAATATTTATTCTAAACCGCCATCCGAGGCATTTGCACGTATAGTCTCTGCAGCCTGAGGGAAGTCAGTTTGGGAACAAACACAATACGTGTAAGCAATGCGTTGCGCTCCTTACTTCGCCAAGCCCTGTCCCGCCCCGCCCAGTTCGATCAGTACTCTCATGTATCAACATGCTACCCTAGTTCGTAATCACCTAACCATAACCCGTATGATGCGAATACTTTGTGTCGAACCGCACTAAGTGGTCTTTTCATCCTGGATATGCCGTTTTGCAGGACGAAGCAGGTTTCCAGATGACAAAACATAACACCTCAATCAGGACAACATTTTTGAACGAGTTGTCCACGCTGATTTCGATAACGCAACAAGTTGTTTTCATCTAGGCACCAATAAAATGGTCAAATAAGAAATGTTGACAGGAAGTGGAATAACATGACTGAGTGACGAGGCCACAAAACGGAGAGGTACCGAGCGACGCTTATTGTTTTGACAGCATGGCTATTATGCGTTAAGTCAGAGTCCGCACGTAGCGCGACAAACCTAAAAACAGCACGGCGTGCCTCAGGTTCTGCGGAAAAACTGTTAAGTTTGATCAGCCTTTTAGCGACCTGTAAATCTGTTTCGTCCTTGAATGCATTTTGTTTAAATTATTAATCGTTTGCAAAGAAACCTATCGTGATGGTACAATCCGTTAGGTAACTATCGTACTTTTGATTTGTCCGTTTACACTAGCCAGTGCCTGATGTACCCCAGTCCAGCATTGCGTTTCAAGCAGTTAAACGTGTGTGAACAGCTAGATATTATTGACCATAGACCGTGATGACCAAAACACTCGGTTAGGAGGCCTGCCTGTTGAGTAAACCCTTTGGTTCGATCTCCGAATTTTGTAGACAGGTCCAGAGTTCCCGGATGTATCGTACAATACAATATTGCTGTTTAACTGCACCTCTCTTTCACATTCACGATACAACAACTGCATAGTCTACTCGTTACAATACGTGAAAAACCTTACGGACTGCCCTTTTGCATTTACGGGATAAAATACATGGTTACCCCGATTAAGATCTAGGTTTTAAAATGAAATCTTATTAGTGACAATGAGATGTAAGTCCCTGTGATAGTAAAAAAATTAAGACAACATAATAGATGACAATGTAAAGGTGGATTGTTTGGCTACTGGAATGTGGAAACAATAAAATTTATCCACAAAGTGTTGAATGGATTATTTAATCCAAAAGTGTCCACTATTAGGTGGATTGAAAAGTGCGGGAAAACTAAGAAAACACTTGGAGACTAGAAGATCTCGATGAAAGATATGGCGATGGAGAACACCCGATCGTCATCTTTGCAGAGGACTTGATGCACAAAACACATTTCAAACCATTTACCTGGTAGTTGAGAATCTTTGGACGGAAACGATACGTTTTTAATTCCCTAAACAATGATGTGCCACTTGTGCAAATTACATAATGAAGAAGCCTATTCGGTGAGGTTCTCAGTGGGTCAAAATGTATCAACTGATGAACGGGCATCTTCATTACCGTGGAAATATCACTTTGACGCTTATAAAGTTGAAGATATTAGTCACTAATAACAAATCAACAATGAGAACGGCAACTCATGGCGTATCTGTTGTGTTGTTGAACTGATAGAAACAGTTTGAACATTCTGATGTGTCGCTACACGAGG
>JTDE01002942.1:13908-26083 GCA_014338405.1 Paragonimus skrjabini miyazakii | reverse complement strand
GGTTGGCTGTCAACAACAGCACATGTTGCGTAATTAATCAATGTACATTTCCGTTTGTGATGGCCGAAAAACATTTGGGCTCCATTAATGATATGTCTGAAATGTTTCGTATAAGACTAGTTTAGATAACCACTGCTGGCAATTGCTGAAGGAAAAACAGACCTGATAACTTCCACAAAACTTACAGTTATCCATTCCCACGGGAATTTCCCTTCAATATCACAGCAAGTGGGCGCCAGTTTCATTCGCATCGTGAAGTGCTGAGCGTCTGCGCTTCCCGTGCAAACGGAGAGATCTCAAAAACTAGGCAGATGATCGGTTCTAGTTACTTAAATCCAATTGTACCCAATTTGTACCAGTCAGCAGCGGTGACTGTTCATCCAAAGAAACGAGCCCCAGACCGGATAAGATATGACTGTGTAAAGAATTGCTACATACAACAGAATACTTATAAATGAATGAGATGTGAAGCTATTGTATTGCTTGATTCGCTGGTTCTCCTCGACCTCCTCAACGACATCTGGGGCCTCACTGTCTACTTTCTCAACGTCTAAACCCATATTAGGAAACAAAGAACTGGAGGGATGGATATGACCTAGCACGTTTTCGGCAACTGCCACCAAAATACTTCGTGTTAAAACTTCCAAGAAAAACTCAGGTTGTCTAGTCACTAAAAGTTTCAAATATTCATTTCCCAATGACAGTCACACGAAATCATTTTAGATTTCCGTAGTCCACTAGCAAGGTTCTCTTATTTCTCAGGTACAGCACTCCTCACATAAATCAGTTTATGAATATTAAATAGTTTTTTCTTCATAATCCCGGCTTAAGCAAGCGAAAATACCATACATTTCTCATCTGAGGGTTATAAGGTTTTATTCTTTTTGAAATATTGGGCTTGTTGTGGAATATCTGTCTGCAACGTATCGAATTTCTTGAGTTGAGTGATTATAACTATGCAATCAAAGCCGTTCACAAATAAAAGTTGCTGTTAGCCATATTGCTTCTTCCGCCAATCTATTCAAAAAACAGTAGGCTCGATTTTCTTACCTTGTATGCTTCCGTAACGATAAATAACTTTGAATGGACCGGGACTATTAATCAATTAACACCATTCTAGACCTAGTTGAGTACTCACCTCAGAACGTATAGCCACTTGTTTTTACTTGGTGGTCGTATATTCCTGTCATCTCGGTAGTAGATGTGCCAACTCCCCCCGATTATCCCATCATCGTGCCTTCTAAGCTGGGTTCAACCGTGCAATATCCGTGAAACAGATGAACATTGATTCTGTGATTTGGAGTCATTCACAGACTCTTACTTCATGGTCTAGAATCGTAGGAATAGGAAAGACGTAGATGTGTGCTCAGTAACTTGTCTGATGAGCCAGCCAGAAGACGGAACTGGTGGTGGAGAATGAGCCTAGGGACACGTCTACTCAGCCAGCTATGTTGGAATTAGCCAGGAAGCTTAAAACCGGTAGAATGAATGCGATCCCGGATGGTAACCACACCACCACAAGAAGGCAGCTGTACTACTGAACTCCCGCTAGTAAAACTGTGTTTACACAAATCCACGCACCTAATGGCGCCCAGCAATTGAGCCAACGTGATTTAACTAAACATCGTAAGATAATCACGTCACAAGAGGCCTGTACACACGACACTAACAGATGGACAAACCAGAAACGAATTGGTGAGTATCTAGCTGACCCAACTGAAATACAAGTTGGGGTATACGAACCGAGTCACCAACTCTTTGAGGTCTTAATGTAGGGTCTAGAACAGGGTGGTACTGCAGTGGATAAGACCCAATGAAGTAGACAGCGCAGGAATTAACCATTACGTGTTCAAAAGACGTCATCGACTAGGTCGCATCGTTACCGTGTGTGGTAAACAAACATTGTGCGTAGATGTGGAATAGTAAACCGGCCGAACAGTGCATTTGAGTGAGGTGGTTAAGAAATTAATTTCTCAAGCTTTGGAAACAGCATTGAGCGACAAATGTAGAAGTCGAGTGGAGAAGTATCAACATTCCTCTGTTGTCCTTAACCAAGTTCTGAGGGTTGTGTTCGAACCGCCTAAATTAGGTCATTGTCAAACAAATTCTGACCGTTTTCCAATATCAAGTTGCTAGACTAGCGTACATCCCACCTAACTTGCCACACTGTCTTTGCTCACTCAAACTAGCTCCAGACAAAAATCTTCAAGACAATTCAAAGGTGATTATGCTACGTATAGCTGGCAGATATTTTATACTCCATCCTTTATGTTACACAATCGTCGAAAGTGATCTAACCAGGCGGGCGAATTGTAATCAAACAGCCTTATGCCAGTTAAGACAGACTAACATTAACTGTTATGGTGACGGTGTATTTTTGGTGACAAAACAGACCAGGTTGCTGGGTGCGCGGCAGATACAACAACACTAAAATATCCAAAAAATGATGCGAATGACTATTCAACTGTTGTACTGTAGAAAAACCAATAAGCCATAACTTACCGATCCAGTATTACTTAAATTAGCAGTGTGATACAGCAAGAAAGTCAGCCACCATAAAACTGTTTCTTCTGTTCCGGTCCCGGCAGTGGCGATGATATGCACTACTGACGAGCTCTAATGAGAGCGAAACTCGAGTCTGGTGCTTCTTCTGTTCGAAAGGGGTTGACTGGAAAGTCTATGGGGATGCGACAGCTGCGATCAATTGTGGGTGATGTTTAACTTGAAATTAACCAAATCCCCGACTGCTCATCAGTAATCTAAAATATCGCCTAGCAGGTTTAATGAGATCGGAGATCTCGACCTGTCTAGGAAGTCCTAATCGCGGGGTTATCGATTGGAGTTAACAGACAGTAACTGTGTCTCCTCTCGAGGCGATCGGGCAACCTGACCATTACTCACAAGCAAAAGTGGTTGAGTGTTCACATATGATAATTCGGTCGTGCCTAATGTGAGGTCAATGGCGCAGTGGTCAACACGGTTGCCTCATGAACAGCGTGCCCGTGGTTCAAGTCCTGGCAGTGGCGATGATATGCACTACTGACGAGCTCTAATGAGAGCGAAACAGGAGTCTGGTGCTTCTGCTGTTCAAAAGGGGTTGACTGGAAAGTCTATGGGAATGCGACAACTGCGATCAATTGTGGGTGATGTTCAACTTGAAAATTTTATCGTGTTTATAAAACTTCATTTACGGTATACACCTACCGTGCACACTATTTTCTTGCTCAAACAAAGGCACTCACATTGTGGGCACGATGTCTCGTCCTTTTCAGAGGTATGCGAGTGACTTCTATATCTGACTTATGCTTCCCGCTGTAGTTTGGGATTATTTTGAAGTACCGTTTACCACAGATTTGTTCGAGTGGATTATAAACTGATGGTCATAGTGCCCACTTCTTTTGGACTACCCATTACAATGCAGTCCCCATGTAGCAAGTTATTGGAGCGTTCATTCTTGTTGTAGACTGCCTAGGTGTCCATTTTGATGGATCTTAAGGTTATAGCAACTGATAAACACATCACTGATGAACTTCCAAAACTTATTTCAACGTTTCAGTGAATAGATATCTTCATTCTGTTGCGGCAAATTATTATGTAAAGTCACCTCATACTTTGCAATGTTCACAAATGAGGTTCGGCTCATTTTTCTTCATATGACACTAAACTACAGCGCTTCCATTTTTCTAAAACAGATGATGACTTTCAACAACCCAATTAGTGTGTGTTCCTATCATTGTTGAATGTTGTCCAACATGTCATGTCACCCAGTCCCGAATAGCAACTAAAAAACGTTTATTATTTTTCTTGTTCCTTATCTTGAGGCATTGGATCGATGTGATGCAGTTCTTATGAAAATGTTTCTTACCGGTGACCTCCAAAGTAAAGTATTGAATACCTCTATGGAATAATTTGTCCGTCGTAAACTTAACTGGATATCTTCCCGTGTGTATTCAACGATCCTTATGGTCGTTAATGACCGTGTTTCTCCTACTTGTTGTCACCTCACTGTGAGTCATTGGTGGTCTAATGTTTCTAGCTACTATTTTTATTAAATGTTCTTCAACCGTTCAATTCAATAATCCGTAAATCACGATGCACCATATGAATACTTCTTATTTTTCTCCCTGTTACACATATTTTGAAGCGGAACGAAGTAATTTTTTTTACTCGTCTTTTGATGTCTTGGGAGCAATTAGAGGGGACAATCGCGTTATTTTTGGGACCAAGGTTTTTCTTTTTGTTTATCTCGGGGCAGAAAGTTCAACTTTTGTCACGCGTACTGCAATTCTGTGATTGATGTATTGCAGATGTTCGGGGGTTCACAAAGTCCAATTGTGACCAACACCAAAATAGTTTCTTTACAAACAGTTGATCTGAACAGTTTCCTGGGGTTAGTTGTCAGGAGGAACTCTCGTGTCCTGCACTGTATTTTCTTGCAATATGGGAATGCAAATATGCATGTGAACATACGGCTGGTCGACTTATCACCGTGAAAGCTGTTTACCATTTCACATCTGTCATAACGACTGCTTCTTACTAAGTTTCTTATATAGCCAACCAACTCACTAGTTTCCTATCGTTTACCAGACTACGTTGAACTGCTCCAGCAGATCTACGAAATATGAGTAAAGATGACAAATTGGATGACAGGACATTATAGAGATGGTCTTTTTTTATCTGTTTGACACAGACATTGCAGTGAACTTGTTGCGGTTCAAGCCAGCTCATATGTTGGTTTCAACAGTCTGAGTTGGGATTGTGATTTCACCGTAAAACTTCGCCGGAATATAGTATAAATCAAGCGATCCGTACACAGTCGATGGAACCTAGTTACCAGTAAGTATGGAGTGCCGATTATTCTATATTTGTCATCTTCAGATGGCACTCTATATTGTTCCATCAGCCTTGATAAATTGATGACTCCTCGATATTCTTGAATCTATTATTTGGGTTTGTTAAGTTGGTAGCATCCACAAGTTATAGTTGCTCATCGCATAACCTGGGAATGCATCTCAATCGATAAAGCTTTTCCAATACAGAGAGATTGTTCATTACGCTGATTACTACTACTGCCCAGTTATTAATACTATTTGTTTCGTACTCATACTGAACAAACCCATGAGAACATGAAGCGCAGCAACTAAGGAAACTAATTCCACATGTCTTTCTGTGACCTCACTGACCGCTCCCCCATATTCTAGGGGATGTGTTTTGTCTGCACTCTACTGCCTGTTCGCCGGTCGCGGGTTCGACTCCGTGACTTGTATAGTTTTGATGAGACCCAACAAGACAGAAACGGTAGTCCATCACTCCGATGGTAATCACTGGGATCAACTGTTTTTAAACAGTCCACTGGTGCTCTCCAGCTATAGAATCGAACATGTGAAAGGGTTAGTGTAAGATGTTAGATTTATTTTATGTATAAACAAAGCAACTCGCGAACCACTGAAAACTGGAGGGTTTATTTCCCCCAATTCTCAGTTTATTGGTACTCGTTATTTCGACAGAATTTTCGTCGGAAGAATGCGCTCTTTTTTTTTCAGACTTCCGTGGTGGTTGTACTATAGCAACCAACATCGGACACCGCGAACGGTTAACTGCATATATGTGGCCCTGTCCTAGTCCCACCGTATAATTCTGGTAATTTTACATGTGGGTACTGTGCCTTATGTGAGATTGTGTTGATGACTGCCATTTCTACTGGGACGGACCAGTGGCTATTACCCAGCAGTGAAGTCAGATTTAGGTACATCTTTCATGTGAACCAAGTCTGTTTCACCTGGTGTGATCGTGTGTCCACTAACCACTGAGTGATGACCTATGCCAGTGTTTGCGCCAACAAAAGGAAAACGTTCTTATTACCAAAGAACACGTGACAAGAATGTTGAAAAGTTAGACACTGACGTGAAACTGTTCTATCAGATACATCTCGTTTCTACAAGATTGGTACTTCTTGACGGAATTCATGTAATAGACTGAGGGGATAGCAGATGCTAAATGAATCTTACCGAGAACTTTTGATATGCTTGTTAAATAAGCAAATAACTTACCAGTGATCTACTGTTTTCCAACAGAGTTGAGGGGTACGTAAGAATGGAATTAGCTAAGTTCATGTCTTCGTGATCCACTTTTCAGACAAATGCCCTGATTTTCTGAAACGAAGCAAAATAAGCGACTGCAACTAGCCCTCTCCGGAATAACATCTTTTAGGGTGATCTTATTGTTTTGTCTTGACCATTGACGAAACTTTCTTCATTGATGTTGTGAACCCATTTTCTAGCCGGGTTTCGGATCTACCATGTTCAAATAATCCATCTCATAAAATGTGGGTTCTGAACTTTGATTTAACAGAACTACCTTAGTGGCAGAGTGGATTTATTAGTTTTCGGCTAGCGCTGTGTATTCTGAATAGATGAGAAACCATTTAAGCAGGTTAAACTCTATTACGATTTGAAAAATTGAGTTCCGTTTATCCAGTTCACTAAGACGGCAAGAAGGTATACATTGCGAGATGCAAGCATTTCGTTTATTCTCATCAGTCGATTACATAAGACATTCGGTTATATAGGTTAAGTTCATGGCGACAAAACAATGAAATGAACGGACATCAACATGGGAGCAATCAGGGTTCACTGCCACAGTAACGAAATTGATTGCATCAGCACCTTTTACCAACAGAGGGCCGATACGCGACACTTGATCAACAATGCCTCCGAGAACGCCAACAACCTTGGGTTGCGATTGCGCAGTACAATTATGAACAAAGTGACGGGGTCAATCACATGACCTGTTGCGATTAGATGTTTCACGGTCGAAGACGCCGGATTTCTGTTCGGGTGTTTGTATACTGACCTCCATCGTTGTGTGCACCAGCCACTGGCGGATGTGCTCCGCCTTCCTTTGTCTCCATTTTTCGGTTCTTTCTGTCAATGTATTAGTCATCACAACCACAAGTGAACTGGTATATAACATGAGAGGCAGGGTTTTCCGAGAAAGAACGATCGAGGCAGTGGAGACTCATCCTGTGGGTGGAAAGCAGCAAGCGCAATTCAGCTCCTGGATATGTGCGATCACTGGCTGATTTGAACTCTCGACTTACATCAATAATTTTGTGGTCACCTGTGTAAGGAATGGTGATAAGAACCTGTTACTTAGGCGCTGATTGTGGTTGGTGGGGAGCCACTCGTTTCTTGCAACGAATTCCAATAACTGTGGTCGGATATCCATTCGCAAACAGAAAATTCTTCAAGAACTGCTCTTCAGACTTTAGACAGTCAGCTGTGCATGGTTTATTTGCTCGGTGAAAAATAATTCTCACCAAACAACGTTTACAAGCCACGGGCGCGAATGAAAAGACTTGTAGGTACTGCCCACTCCTTGTGGTTTTCCGATAAACAGACCGTCTAAGAATGGTAGTGAGTTAACTAACTCTTGGTCAAGTGTGACACAGAGATTTCGATGAATGGAATTAGACTAATGTAAAAGAGTGATTAAATGATTAAAATCGGTGAATATTAGAATGTCATCGACATACCGCTTATAAGGCAAAGAACGGTCAATATAATCCGACAGTCCATTTTCGACCATTCCAAGAAAAATATCACCCAATGTTGGGCCCAACGGGCTGCCCAGTGCTACACCATCAACTTGCCTATAAGCACATCCATCGAACTCAAACCAAATGTTTTCCATGCACATAAGAATCCATTTTTTAAGGTAATCGGCAGGAATGGGTAAAAAATTATCATGAGTCAAAGTAAAATTACATAAAAAATCAACTGTTTCATGTAATGAAACATTTGTGAATAGTGGGTCAACGTCAACGTCATTTACGATTAACAGTTTCATGATATGACTTGCACCTTGGAGAACTGATCCATATTGCTAACCGTTGGCTAGTTTTTGTTATCTGACGTAAAATGGTTTAAGAGACCGGATGGACGGTGTGAACTATCTAATGCATATGAATCACAATCGATGAGATTCACTAGCATGCAGTTGTTTAATTCGATAATACATTTTTTTGCCTTGACGATATATAGCCTGACTTGTTATGCACGGTTTTGTTGAATATACAGTAAGTTGTTTGTCCATAAGTTGTTTCACGGTTTGGATTATGATTGGGCTTTGTGCAACAGGATATCCTATCCATTCCATGTAAATAACGTTCATACTGTGGGTAAACAACAATGATATAGGAAAAAAAGGGAGTTTCATGATCAATAAAAGTGCTCAATAATGCGTGTTGACTCGAATTATACACTGCTATGCAGTTACCAAAAACTGTCTTCTTTCTCTTTTCTGGGAAATTACTTATAGTTATCCCTTTGATAAGCCCCTTCTTTGATCCGTAATTATTAGTCGACACAATAAAAAATTACCCGACCAGCTTCTAACGAAACTTGTCTTTAGTAACCCAGTGAATAAAACGGAATATTTTAGGTTTACACTATATAATTCCATAATGAACAACTGACTGCAGTATGTCAAAAATGTATTGTTGACCGTCTGGACTTTTGACCTACATGAATTGTTTGTTTCAGCTTTCTTTAACGTTGTGCAATAAAATATACATTTCTAGTAAGGTGCAAAGCTTGTTAACGAAAAATCACACTTTGTAACCTGTCAATACCTTCGTTTATTCATAGAAAATTTAGAAGCTTACAAAGTTTTATAAATGAACCTTCAATCAATACCATATTTTTGGAAGGTCAGTTAACTTTTATCGATATATTGATAGGACTATTTTAGAAACAGCCTTGTAAATAGTCCTTTTTTAACTATCAGTTTCGTCTCTGTTATGGCTATCTTAGTTCATTTGAATGAAATCGATTGAAAATCGATAGGCCCTCATTCATTTCCAGTAATGCGTTATCAGTCAGCTGACTCATCAAACGATTCGGCTGATTACACTATGAAAACATTTAGAATCCGGTCAATTCATCCATTATTTTATCGTCAAATTTGGTTTGTACGAATGATGCGTTTATTTTCACTTCAGATTGACTGAATCAATGTCCGACCTGTGAGGTTTAACTGAGGAAATGGTATACCTACTCAAATTTGTCAGCAAATGTTGATTGACCAGTAATTTAGCAACCCCGCAATTCGCTTTATTAAGAAATCGACTCAGCCTGTTGCCTTTCTCTTCTTATAGCAGCCTAAAAATGTAACACAAAGTCACGTGTACGTTTGTTTGTCTTCTCAACGGTATCAACTATTATTGGAGTATACTTAAAATACTTTGGTTTCGTAGATAGTTTTTCTAAAGGTTACATTTCCTAAGCCACGTTACTCGAACAAACTCCAGTGAATTGGACATATTTTTCGATTATCAACTAGATCGGCAAAATCAGGAAAGCTTATTCCAACCTGCACCCTTAGGACATTTAGATACACATCACTGAGCATAAACTGAAATTAGCGGGTTGCTAAGTATCAGAATTTGGCAGGCATTTTAAAGAACAATAAAATCAGTAAACACGCACGTTAAATCAACTAAGTTACCATGGTAACCTGGTGGAGACGAATGGAAGTTCTGATTGTTGTTTGTTATTCACCACAGTTTCTGCAAACCAGAATTACCCCTGAAAGTTCGTAGACTAGCATCTCTAAAGTATGTGTTCTAGATTTGGTGGAGGTCAATATTTAAACTGGACTGTTCATGAGCGTTGGAAGACTACCGTATTCAGCGGCCGCTTCTGAAATATAAAATCTTATATATTTGTTGATCCTTTGGTATACTTGAGCAGGTGGTTCGGTATTCAAACGGATGTTAAAAGTGGGTATAAGATTTAATTCTGAGAAACAGTGGCGTTTCCACAGTATGACCGTTGACACTGAGCAGAATGCATATTCTGTAACTAGTGAGAACGTTACTTCAAAGAGCTAGAATCGACTGCGGTCGACTGGAAGTAGAAGACAGGTTCGTTAGAAAAACGCTGCTGGATAACGGTTATCCAGAAAAGTTCGTGAACATCCACGGTATGCAGAAAGAGCCACAAGCTGCAAGCTGCACTGCGGAGAAAAAGTATATACTTTCGCAGATTCAAGGGTGACCACCTGACGTCAGTTTTGCAACGCACCCATCCAGCGGCCCAGCTGCGCGTTCTGTCAAGCCCTAGTCTGCCTCTCACCTAGTATACCAGTTGCGGTTACAGTGACCCCTAGATAGACAGAACAGGTCGGCGCTTGCATCAGAGTATTACGGAGCACATTCCTAAGCGGTTATCAACCGAAGTGTTAAAAAACGATCTGCTGATTACAACAACCCGACATCATCGATCGCCAAACCCATTTTAGCAACAGGTCACCTAGTTGACCCTGTCAACACGTTCAAGGCATTGTTACACTATTAGCGCGCGAATAGGTCAAAACTATGTGGTTGGTTCGTCCAACTGTTGTTGCTATGTTCAGTTTGTATAAAATTTGCCGGTTTTACGTTAGCGACTGATAAGAGTAATTTGAAACACTGAGTTCTCTTGATCCAGTTCACCAATAAAGATAGAAGACATACGTCGCGAGATGTTAACGTTTCGTTTACTGTCTTCAGTCACGAATATATAGGATATATAGGATGTATAGGAAACGCGGGTAGCAGCAACAATAGAAACAATCAACGATTAGTTTTACGTGAAACAAGGATTGTTATCAGTTCCAGGGCAGACAAACAGCATGAGTCAACAGTTTGTGCATACATAGGGCCGAACGGCGAGTATTGATTAGCATTGCCTCGGAGAAAGCAAGCGACTTAGGATTCCGATTGTACAATAACACGTGAAACGAGATAGTGCGACCGATAACGTGACCTGTTTCTGTACGGTCCGTCTACGTTATGTTCATGCATGTGCATACACACACATACACACAATTGCCCACTCACGTGAACCGTCCCGTTTCACACCTGCCGGTTGCAAAGGTCACGGGCGCCCAGTCATGCTTTGTACTTTTCTCATAGGCTTGTTATTGGCTAATCGATATGTTCACTGTAAACTCTATTCATTGTTACGTGTAATTCACCTTCATGCTGGCTCAGTCAGGATACACAAGTTTCTTCTTAACTCCTTTGAGTTCTCACTTCAGTGCGTAGTGCAGATACAACAGTTTCCATGATGTGTTTTGCAATGGATGAGGTCAGATTTCGTATCAATCGCCCTGTTACCATTGCCTGTTGCGTCGTGGCGCCCACCAACCACTTAGGTGTATTTGAAACACTGAGTTCCCTTTAACCACTTCATCAGAGCAGAGAGAAGACATATGTTGCGATATGTTAACATTTTATTTACTCTCATCAGTCGCAAACGTAAAACATGCCAGTTATATACATACAATATCTCAAAATCCAACCTAATCGATTGTTAAACACGTCATGACAACAAGTCACCAAGTTGACCCATTAAACTCATTCAAGATATTGTTTTAGCAATCGAAACCCTAAGTTGTTGGCTTTCTGGGAGGCGATGCTCATCCGAACTTACCAGCCGATGTTGTGTGCACAAAAGTGGTTGAGACAACCTATCGGGTTGCCATGGTCGTGATTACATAAACAATGGTGTGCTTTTAAGCGTGTCTAGTTCCTGTTTGTCCTTATTTGTATGATGTATATAACTGGCATGTTTTACGTTTGCGAACGATGAGAGCAAATGAAATGTTAACTTAGGCATATGTTCAGCCATTCTTTGTCGTGGGCACCGATTTGTTCTGCCGATATAGACATCACCGCAACTGCAAGTGAACTGAGACTGCATGTGAGACAGAGCACTTCGGCAGGTCACGACTATGAACAAGCTGAGCCACACTCCTAGTTGTGAGTAGCAACAGCAATTCAGCCGCCGGGTATGGACGAGTTAGAGCGGACTGCAATTTTTGACTTACGTCAGTTATGATATGATCGCCTTTCAAAGGTAGGTTCTAAAAGACCTGCTTCTTAGGGACCGTACTCACGGCAGTTTTGATCAGTAATTTCTGACTGTGAATATCGATGGACTTCTGAAGATATCTGTTTGCGAACAGCACCTTCCGTAATCTCTCCTCCTCTCGTTGCAAGCAGTCATCGGCGCAGATCTCCCGGACTTCATAAAACAGAGCTCGCACCGAGTCAGTGTTAATCAGTACTCGCCGTCCGGTCCTGTGTGTGCATAAACTGAGAGTAAATCGAAATTTTAACCCCTCGTGA
>JTDE01002941.1:79963-90303 GCA_014338405.1 Paragonimus skrjabini miyazakii | reverse complement strand
TGGGAGGTCGAACAAACTAGAAAATGCAGACATGCGATCAAACAATATCAACAATGTCAACGGTCAAAATAATAGCAAGATAGTTTGAATACGTGGCAAACCAAGAGTGTCTCTACACCAGCTCGACCGAGACACAAGGCTTGGTTTGCTGGCACCGTTTAACCAAATGACCTATTTTGTCAACTTTGTTAGGTTGGTAAATAACTAACCTGCGTCTGCTTTGATCAGCATCATTTGTTTATAAGTAGTGGAAGAAAACTTTGGCCTGGTAGTGTTTCTGCATTTGCATGTAGCTATCCCAAAAATGTAATCTAAAGGTGCTGTAGTGGATCTAAACGTTATATGCAATTCAAGTATGGATACGAGACCAAAAAGTGATAAAAAATGAAAACAACTGACTCACAATAGTTCGTGAAGTTGCGTTGTTTAGAGTTCCACCACACAGAATGGAGTATCCAATTGGTTTTATCTGTCGTGTAGTTTCTAAGTAATCTGGAAGGCTATAACGCAATAGCCGGTTGATTCCGCTAGCTTTTAACTCTCCAAAATCTGTTTTCTAGCAATGCTGAACGCAAACAGAACGCAAGGCTTGCGACCCGAGAAGTGTGATTTGTATTTATTGATTATTGATTAATTCTATTAGCTTGGTTTAAACGTGGGCTGTACATGTGAAGTTGAGGAAAGTAGAAAGCGTGAATAACAATGATAATTATGAAATATAAAATACTGTACAAAACGCTACAGTGGCGAATCATCCGCCTCATTTTCTAACTCGATCATCCTTGACATCGAACCACATAAACTATCAAATGATTATGAGCTAGTTTCCAAACTTTATCGTTATGTCCTCAGTGGTGACCGCTGATGTGGTTAAAACCCGATCATCTGGCAGAAAAATGGCCCATTCTTTGAGTACAACCTTGGACAGAATCGGGAACTGGAAAGATAGTATCCGTTGTATAGCCTTTGCCCGTCAGAAAAAAGGATAGGACATTCGGTCTCAACTCACTGCATCAAGCTTAGCGTCATCCATACGTGTTGGCGTGATTCATACATGCACCAATGAATGGATTATCACAACTTGTTCACACTGGTCCTTTCATAACAGTAAGCGAGACGGTGATCTGGTTGTTCTGCTCAGGTGGTTCCCAAACGTTTTAACTCACAAACCAGAATTACAACAAAAGTTCAACTCCTGACTCAAAGCGAGCAATATATTGGCAATATTACCAAATCTGTATCAAAAAGTATAACGATAAAAATAACAATAAAACCATTTTTCATGCATTTTTTAACTACAGGTAGTCTCCCTGATGATCGATTTTCAATAAACGTTTTTCCAGTCGTGTGCTGAAAGCGCAGTGTACACTGTATTGAGGAGCACGTTTATTTTTGTTTTAGTCCTGAGTATCAGGAGAGTGGAAAATCTCAGTCTGTTTAGAAAAATGTAATCAGAACGGTTTCGGCTTTTTGATACTAAGTTTGGCAATTCAGAATCTTGCGCATAGTAGTCGAGAAAACTGAGTAGTATACTACTCACAAACAAAAATGCCTGGTATACAACACGTATGTACAGTTGTTGTCACAGTCATACCAGAATAAACACAGGCAAGTATCAAATGAAGAGCCCCTAGACAGAAGTTGTTCTCAATGAAAATCCAAACGTTGAGCAAATTCGGACTGCGTAAAAACAACGTTCATCCTATAAAAGATCAGCACGTGTTTCATGTTAATGGTAAATCACCAGAATTACTCATGAGACTATTCATCAAATGTGTATGTGATGTTCACGAAATCGAACTATGCGTGCTGGTTGGAACGATAACCCCATACTTACTCTATCCAACGCGTTGAGTAAAGCCTACGACATATATGGTCACTATGCAATTGTGTAAATAATGAACTTCTAAAACGTGCGGGTTTCGTATTCACATCATGTTACCTATACAAAAAGTCTAGTCACACAAACTTTGGTCACAACTCAGGGATAGTAAGTCATTTGTAGCGACTATATAAAAAAATATGTTTGACAGTCGCGTTCACTTGTTCATTTTTGATGACTGGCTGTTTTACCTATTTTTATCTTAGTCAAGTTATCCTTTTTGTATAGTCCGTCCTGGGGCTAAAATCACAACTCATTCCGTGCCGCGCTAGCTTGACGCGTCTCTCCCCACACTTACTTTTCCAGGTTCAACACTAATACATGGGGGTCAACGCGCTGAGTCTTTGTTTTTCATTATTAATCGGTTTTCGATAGTGAGTACTGACTGAGTATTATTCTGTTGGACTAGTTCCAACACATTGTTCCGAAAGCTACAATTGCGTGGAATTTATTGATCCGATTCTGACCAGACATTTGGAAGTGATCGTGAATAACGTAATGAAAAGTAAGGTAAAATTGAGATGATGTGAACAATCGGAAGAAACTGTTGAAGCATTTTAATATAAAGTGAATACCCAAAAAGCGGTTCGGTTGAACTAGTATTTACGCCAAATAGGTTTTAAAGCTGTTTTTTTTAAAGTTTCAGCTTGCATAAAAACGTTTTGGTACATCATACACCATTACAGATTGTTTTTAAGTTTACCAGAGTTACGCTCTTATCTAGTTTCCAACCGGACGTTCTGCAGTGGAGTTGAGCGATCGTAACATACTACTCAAACAACTACTATTCAGTAGTAGGATCGGAGCATATATTTCGACATGCTACAAGCCGCAGGAAAAGTGCAGGAAGGAAAATCAGAGTGCAGTATCACCTATGGGAGTCCCTGCTACTTAATGAAACTGAGCATTGACGTCTGCGGCAGCCGAGACGGTCTGAGGCTGAATACCGCGTGCAAATGAGTGGTTTTGTTTTAGGTTTTGTTTCAATGCTTAACGCCTGTATTACTTGGTCGAATAAACAACCCTTGCGCCATCCGCGTTCTCGGATCACAACAGTTCTTCTGACGAACACTGAGCGACGCACGTATAACCAACGACATCAAATATGAGAACCAGATCAAGTGACTGGAAACATGGTACTACTAATATAAGCAATAAGATCAAATACAAGAAGCAAACCTTAATTTGTTTGCGTTCGCGCAATACGCAACAACATTTGATCGCAGTTGGCCGTCAAGGGTTCAAATGCACAACTACGAGCACAGGTGACCAACAGGTAAGAACAAACCGACGAAATGCGATCGGATCGGTCTGGTATGTAACTGAATACCCGGGCTTTAGAAAACACCGATTAGTTGTTGGCGATTTCGCAGCAGCCCGTACGAAGGCCATACTCACAGTGTTGGGGGGGGCAGTGATATGACAGACAGCAATGGGTGTGTGGGCAGGTGAATGAAAATCATTGTCCAGTGGCAGCGCGCTGAGGAATTTGTACTTTTGGGTGCAGGTTGTGAGAAAACAACAGGGGACTAGTTGCACATGGTCAAAGGAAGGAACGCCAAAGGGTCAATCGAAAGGAATTTCGACCTCCCAAAATGGTCTAGATTGACTCTCAAAAAATCTGTACAACCAATACGGTGCCACCGCCATCCGGACAGGTAGACCTTCCCGGAACATTCGAGTGTCTGGCTTGACCAGGTGCCGTGGTATTCACCAACGTGTACTGACCCCACTCATTGCATTCACGTTTGGGCGTGATTGACCTTAAACACTAGCCATGTCACTTGACGTACTATACTGTTCAAATATCTGCAATATTGTCATCGAGGCGGTCAAGTTGCTTTCCATCAACACCATGGGATACTTGGCGAAAACCGTGCCTTTGCAGCTAGAACATTTTGATTGAACTGGTTAACTAAAATGGTGAGCGAAGGATGAGCGTCAGTGTAGGTTACTGGCTTGTCTTTCCGGGCATTCTTATTGGTTGTATCACACTTGATGCCAGCCTAATTATCGTAAGAATTCTCTGTCTTTGTACAATTTACGTTAGTTAGAATTGGTCCTTTCTACAACATACATTTGTCGTAGATAACCTCAAAAATATCCTTCTACCGAACCTCAGGATCCAAAAGGAAAACACGGACGAAGAATACAAATGATCGACCACTGAGCGATCCTCAATATTCAATAAGATCGATATGGTCAACCCACCAGGAAAACATGAACTAACTCACCACACGCATGATCACACACTGCTGTACCTACGCAATTCATGTTCGACAAGTCAAGAACAGGTCAGCCTTTATATGCGTTTTTAACTGTATACAGTGGAGTCTGTGACCGAATGTAATCAATTCAGACTAAGTGCTGATATGTGATGCGCAGGAAAGAGACAACGTTGATCAGAATTGTGTTAAATATTGGCAGGAAGACTGTATGTCGGTGGATAACACGCTTAGAGAAGAGTGGTAATTTCAAACATCCTCATGGAAATAGGTAGCCTAAAATGATGAAAACAAATACTCTATGTTGCTTACCATTGGTTTCATCCTGTGAACCATAAGTATCCAGATGAATAATCTATGTGTAGAAAATTATTCACACAACGAGAAAAGTGCCACCGGTCCACAGAAACGTTAAACATGTTCTCGAAGAAATATTCCGTCTCACAACAAAAAAGATTTCATAGATTTCGAAAAGAAACTACCCAAGTTTACTAGACATATTCATTGTCCAGAACATAACGAAGTGAATATGGTTTAGGTAAACATACTATAAAACAGTCGTCTTTTCGATTACATAGAGGGAACTACACAGATGATTGTGAACTTTATACTCCGGCAACTTCCTAAAGTTCCCTAAACCGGAGGTCGACTTGGCGCTATGCAGCACAAGTGAGGCCAACTCGTTCTTTGTCAGTCAGCATGTAGAGCACAGCGGCATTGTATTGGGTCGGCCGTACTAAAAATAGCTTCACCAGAGATCACGTAAATAAAGGTTATTGAGAGGACGGTAGCAACGAAGTATGACTATTCATTCCGAGGAACTGAATACTCCGTGAGTACGGATGAATGAGATCAACGTACATGTATGGTCATTGTTGGTCCACAGACAGGGGTTTGCCCTACATATGTGTTGTTTTGACTGTCAAACTCTATCGAATAGTGTGACAAGGCAGTAGTGAAATCCACTGTAATTAGCGCTTCCGCAATCCGAAATTTACACTCAGATTTAACTCCCCAACCTCATTGATTCTGGAGAACAAGTGTGAAATTTCATAATAGAAAAAGTTGTGTATGGCGTTTTTATCTGGAACGGGACAGGTGAAGCGTGTATTTGGATGCATGTGTTATAACCGAATGCCCGTGGTGTTCACTTCGTAATGATCAACATCGCCCATCAGGTCACAGCCACCAAACTTTATGTTGTGTCCCATTCGCAAGTCTAAAAAATCTCCTCCAATAAGTTACAAATCAAACGGGAGATACGGACAAACAACGTTCACTCAGACCAGATATACTGGCGATCTATGCAGAAACAACGGCTGGTCAACAGTGACAAAAAGATGTCTAAAAATTGTTGTATCCAGACAGTATAACGCTGTAAAACGATGTATAATACAGCGAACCAAGTCCTTACCAGTGTCCTCGGCTACGAACAAACAGCCTACATCTGTCACATCCCATTGTTTATACAAATATTCATGTAGTTGCAGTAGGAGCTACATGGGGAGGACAAACCGACAGCTAGCTTCTCAATTTCTCTGCTAACGATTATTTAAGACCTACCACTTCCAAGGGAGCGCCTGAAACTGGCTCGCTTTTTCGTAACTGTTATCCACGAACGTACAATTTTCTTTTCAACCGCTACCTTTTTTCCGGTGCTCACTAAAATTGTTCATGTTTTAATATCATCGCCAGTGTGCAAAGTTAAAAACGCACGGAAACGCACATATGTACTCCCCCTTTCTGAGCATAGATTGTGTAGGCGTCGAGGTGTACGGCCGCAAGTAGCATGAGTCATTTATGTTTATGTGAACATCTGGACATGTCAGTGTAACTGAACATTAAGAACAGTGTCGTTGACCTACTATTTGTACCATGTATCTGCCTTTCTTGTTTGTTCCATGAATTTGAATTAGAGTTTGACTTATATTTGTGGTGTAGTTAAAGTGTAATTATGCACCCTTGGAAGTATTCATTGATACAACGGGCGCATCGAACAGGGCATGGGGAATTTCACGTCAGTTCTACCGAGGTTTTCTGGGTGTTGGACAATATGAGAAGATGTACCGGATAACTGTGCTATTGTTGTATAATAGACTGTTTCGTTTTTGAGCAGTATACTACACACAAACGGGGCAGCGTTCATTCGGAAATTAAGAGGCAAGCCTCAATGCCAGGAAGATGACGAGCCAGAAACGAATTTTGGAATAGTGTGTACGCATTATAATGAAAATTCCACCAGGGCAAATGACAACGTACTGCTACCCAATGTGTGTAAATACACGTCAGCCGTGCAAATGAATGTACGTATTCGCGGTCCTATGTTTCAACATAACCTGTACGGGAGTTCGTGTAATAAACAACTTTGTAGGCCAAGCGTCTTTTGCGGTCACAACATCATCGATCTCCCATCATATCTGAAAGTACTGACACGCAATAACAGACCAAACCAGAGCTTTTGTAGTGTCAGTTACCTCTTTCACTGCAGAGTACTAGCAAGGGAAGACGAATAGGTTCTTTACAAATTGATTATTTCGTAACAATTTATTTGCTCCAATCTTTGGGAGAAATGCGGCCAAATGAGATTTGTGAGTGAATTTCGAAAACATACATCATGGTCAATCACATAGTTGGCTCGAATACTTCATTCTCCGTGTTTTCATCACATCAACGCACACAGCGTTGCGATTCCCATCTACTTCAGTTGTTCTAGCAGGTTTTTGACTGGGCGACATTTGGGCAGTGAACAAGTTGGCCAGTGGTCTACGACACAACCGTACTGTCAAATCTACAACAACCACTATACAATCAATAAATACATGCTAGCTTGGCGGCCCCGAGAGCAGCTATGAAGACCACAGGGATCACAAATTACGTTCACTCAAAACATCTAGAGTGCATTGCAAAGATGGTTCATGTTTTTAAAAAGTCTTGATGCCCTAGCGGACTAATCAATCAGGTTTAGTGTACGAAAGGCGAGTGTTAAGCGGGTGCGAAGTCCGGGTTATTATGAACGTTTACACTGTGTCCTCATTTCAGATTAGCTTCAAAAACAGAGGACTACTGAGACGTGCTACATATGACAGACTACAGCAGGTGAGTAAACCAACAGCCTTCCGGTCAAGTGTTAACCAATCAGAAATAAGCTAAAACGAATTGAGTTAGTGCGAATCACGCGGGTCTATTTTGTCAGAATGAAGAGTTTCACCACAGCTGAACCTCTGTTCTTCACCCGGCCAGATGTCATACAAATATAACGCTGGCAAACTTCATAAACCTCGGAGTAATCAAATATACAATAGGTCACACAACAAAATAAGACCACCATCTGTTTGGGTTTACAAACACCTGTTTCTATCAAATCAAATACAACATTGTGGAATCAAAATAATAGTACATAAAACCCTCATTGGAAAAACCACACCCATAAACGATTAACTCTCAGTAGCGACCAGTTTGGTTTGGTTTCTGGGATTGTTTACTACACCAACCTATCCCACAACGATTAGTTCCCTAATCATTACATCGAACACTTATAGTGTCCACCAGCCACAGTCAAATACGATCACAGGTCTACTTATCAACCAAATCAATATTTTGTCCTTATTGGTTGACCTGCATCAGAATTGATTTTGGTGACCCGAACGATACTCACAAGACTTCGAAACGACTCTGACCACAAAAGATCGTTGCTAAGCCGATAGGTGAAGACTTATCCAGCTAAAAAGATGCGATTAGGCAACAGCGAATCGATCTAAAGTGGCAAGTGTTGGTTATGTCGCAACGCAGCTGCAGTGTGAATACATAGCACATTAAACCGTAGAATTCTGTGTACTAATCGAGTTCCAGGGGGCGATGACGTGTTTGTTTACAGTATTCATAAGATGATCACGGTCGATATTCAACTGCATGGGAATATTGGTGAGTAGTTGGAGGTTTCGGTTGAGATGGATAAAAAATAATTCACAATTGATTGTAGCTGTCGCATTCACATAGGCTTTACAGTCAACATCTTTCGAGTCTCTCTGTTGCTAGATCCTGTAGATAGAACATATCCCTGGTACGACCGAGATCAGGACTCCTGTCAACAGGAGTGAAACTCGAGCACGTTACTGCTTATCGAAAGAGGTTGGCTGAAACGTATATAGCAATGAGAAAGGTGCAGTCGACTGTGAGTTTGATCCACATCGGATAAACCAATATCCCCTTACTACTTATTTGCAAAAATTCAGAGGCTAACGTGTTTGCCCATGACCAAGAATTTGACGATCAATGAGTTTCACGTTATTCTCTTTCCGATAAACACTACTGTGTAATTATATGAACGGTTTTCGCTTGAAAAATAATCGTAATCACGTTTCTCTATTATCGAAGAATTCATTGTTGTATTAGACGCCAGTCTGCATACCTTGCTTCTATCTCGTGTAGGCAAATTATATAATCGTTCTGCTTCATTTTTCTCCGTCCAAGGGAGTGAGCCACACAGGATTCTAGAAACAACACAATATGTGGAGTTAGTTAACTATTTCCCGTATGCTCAAAATCATGAATCTGTTAAAGCTCGTCTGATACGTTTGTCGTCTTATGTTTGGTATGATGCAGAACCATGAATTCGTTGAGGTATGCTTAGTTTGTTTGTAGAAAGCCGATCCCAAATTTGTCTTTGTCTTTGCTGTGTACAGTAAACAATTTTGATGAACTTTGTGCCATGGCTGCAAATGAATTGCCTGTATTTTCTTTTTAGTTTGTAACTAACGTTTCTTATCTATTAAAACTTACTTTCCTTGTATTGGTTGGCAGGCTCTTGCATTCTTTGGCGCCCGATTGTTTAACTGAGCCCATTTCCCGTTGTTTGCGCAGTTCTGTTTGGTTGCTACATTTTGAGCACGTTCTGTTTGGTAATTTCTGTATCTAGTTAATTCACATTCAAAGTGAGAAAGCACTTTTATTGTAATTTTGCCTACGGTACCTTATAAATTCCAACCCTTTTCGATCGCGTTCTCTGACGTTCATTGGATTTCGTAGATAGTCCCGTTAATCCGACCGTCTGAACAAGCGTTATTGGATTCGTTGATTACACGTTACTGAGTGGATAATCCTAAATCGCCAGATAAGATTTAACAACTATTTTTGCCGCGTTGTACTGCCTACGTGTGCCGATAACATCCGCTTTAACCGTGGCTGCATGCGACTGACCTTGAACACCAGACATGTCTCACATGACGTACCGCGCTGTTTAAGTTTCTGTTGAACTATTATCATGACGCTCAAATGGTCTTCACACAAATCTGCACAGTACATGGCGAATCATGCACATTTGTGAGCAAAACTGAGCTAAACTGATAACCCATCTGTCAAATGGTCCAGACGCGTACTGCTTCATAGTTTCGTTGAATCTTGACAACTCGAAAAGAGTGGAAATTTAGTCAATACAGCCTCACCCAGGGTGAAACCATACCTGTTCTTCCTTAATGTGTGCTTCCCAAGCTGCAATCGGTTATCAAAGTATAATGGATACCAAAGCCCTAGTAATGATTGAGGTCAAACTAATTCCTCTGTGGTTTTCGTAAGAGCCCCCGACTCTTCTCTTGAATATGGGAACTATTATCGAGTGACTCCAACCCGGAGGGGTGGTATCCGTTGTCTACACAAGTTGAAACAACTGAATCAGGTCATATACCGACGCCTTCTTACTTTCCTTGAAAAGTACTGGCAGGAGATGATCTACCTACGAAACCCGGTGCCGCATGCTACAGTACCTGCTTCATAAATAACCTGTGAGAGCTCGGTCCAACAACCTAAGCCTGTTTTCTAAGCTGGTTTGGCATTTATGCTTTACTGACAATATATTCAGTTTCTCAAAAGCCAGCCGTTGCTGTCGGTGACTTCAGTGACCAGCAATACTAAGGACGAAACGAAAACATACCAGCTGGTGATATTGTGGGGGACTGCCAGGAATGAAGTGCGACCATTCCAACTCTCGACGGACTACTCCAACACAGGGGGATGCGTTCAAAAACCCACGGTGAGCGGATGGAGAACGGCGTGGGGCGACCGAATGAGTCATCGCTCGACCGGATCGGACCAACGGGCGAGACGTGGCAGCCGAAATAGAATGAATGACCAAATTGAAGGTGTGATTATTCCAACACTCTCAGGAATATCTCGACACGGCTGTAGATTACGGTCGAAGCTCACAAGCATTCTTGTATTACTTCTTCGAGCTTACACTG
>JTDE01002941.1:68285-79858 GCA_014338405.1 Paragonimus skrjabini miyazakii | reverse complement strand
CCGGGTAGAAGTGCACACGACGCGTGAACGAAAACCTGGGGGTGTTGTGGACTGGAATGCTGACTCATAAACGCGAGCGCGCGCGAAGCATGTGAACTAGCGAGTTGGGCAATAAAGACTGTGCTTTACTGAACGCCTTTTCGCTACAATATGCATCCAAGTATATGTTCCAGTGAGAACGACAGTCCCGAATAGAGCCACACCACCTACAACTAACAGCTATGTAGTCTGTCTGAGACCATGCCTGAATCGAAGAAGGGGGGCATCAAATATAACAATGACAGGCCATTCGTGAAGCAGGTACTGTAGCACGCCAGTTGATCGTGTGATTTTCCGCTTGCAAAAAATGTGACATACATCTTACATCACTGGGGTGGTTTTAGATAAAGTTATGTCCTGTTCAGAGGAACTAGCTGGTTGCCAAGAGAATGAGAAAGACGTAAGATAGGGATGAAAACTATGATGAAGAGGTGGCTATCAAAATTAACCCTTTTGTAAGACCTTTATACGGTATATTCATATGTGTGTTTACTCCATGTTCCAACATCTGTCGGAACATGGAGTTCGACAGATGTCAAGTGCCGCGGAGTTCTAGTACGAGTCGGCAGAAGTCAGAAAAGGGCGCTGTTGAAAATAGTTAAAGATTACCGATTGTCTTTAAGAATAAATTCTCATTTTATTTATGCATAAATAAGCATGGAAGATTTACTGAATCTCTTCAGCAAGAAACCACCTCTCAGCAACTACTACTTTGACTAGCTGTCATGGGTGGACCTTCTTCAGAGCTAACTACTATGTTGCATGTCAGACCTCATGGTGCGAACGAGCTGTGATATTTTCCTTCAAGGCTGAAGTCCAGTGCGATCAGTTTCCTCCTTATTGGTAATCATGAGATAGCAATAATTCTAACGAAACTTGAACAGACAGTTAACTTAGTGCAAATCGAAACTCAACTACTGAACCAACAGCAGTGATATGAACATCGGTCGGGATTGAGCAGTTTCTCTGATTGATGTGCAACTTGTTCACACCCGATTGATGTGTGTGTGTGTGTGGATGGACATAGCCCACTTCAGTTTAAACACCGTTTAGTCTGTTTTATTTGATAGACGCAAACAAGGATGAACCCGAATACAGTCCATCCATGCTAGGTTGCACTGGTCATAGGGATAACAGGACGACAAATCGCTACCTTTGGTGGTCCCTAAGGTAATAAAGAGCTTAATAGATTACTCTCTCCGGGCCAAGTTTGAAGATCCCCAACACACCACCAAGGACTAACATGGATTTCATAGGGCATATTCATGCGTTGTGAATCTGCTGATTGCTCATAATGTTTGGACGAAGGCTGTCGGCACAGGATTGACCACAGACATGATCCATGTTGACTGTTCTAAAGCCTTTGACGGGATTGGGCATTCATTCTTACTGCGGAAACTGAATAGTTATGGCCCTGATGAGCGCTTGCTCACCAGGCTAGAGGATTATCTAACCAAACAGGTTCAACATCAAGGTGAATGGGCAGTATTCAGGGCGGTTCCTAGCCAACAGTGGCGTTCCGGAAGCATCAATCTTTGGAACACTGCCATTCATTATTTTCTTTATTAGACATCCCAGTATAATCAAATCATCGAAGTTGCCCTACGCCGATGACGCAGAGCTCTGACGAGTTCTAGAGTACCCGGAAGTTGTGATAACCTTACGTAACGGTTTGAACCGCCTAAGCTAGTGGTTCATAGAAAATAAACTTGCCATACAATATCAACAAGTGTAAAGTCATGCACGCTCACCAGAAAAATTGTTGACTGTTACCTTGGGGACACACAGCTACTCGTGTCAGCATACGAACTAGACCTAGGGACCATCGTGACAGTCAATTTGAGTCTGTCTACAAGTTGTAGCGAAACCGTTAAAAATGCACAAAACAACGCTGAACGTTTTATAAGCAATCTGTGGTGCCTTCTGAATCAAAGCTTTTTCTACTGTGTACACTTCCATAGTCCGCATACACCTGGAAACGAACATACAGGTTTGTCGTTCTTATCTTAAAAAAAATAATTGGCACTTACTGAAACTGGAAGGATTATATGGCTGCGGAGAACCTTCTACCCGGATGAACTGATAGAATTAGGTCACTGCTGAATGGATTACAGACATCTCAGAGTAGACCTAATTCTTACGTCCAAAATACTCTACAACCAGGGTCATATATCGGTGCATCTTCTCTCATTAAATAGGGATGAATGGTCAGGAGATCACTTGTCGAGTCTGAGTAATGGGACAGACAGGTAACTCTACAAACAGAATTGCTTCACAGTTAAGATCTGTCCACATTGGAAGGCACTGTTCAATTCTGAGGTCATGGCTGAATCAGTTGATAGTTTGAAAATATTATTTGATAGACATATATGTGAGAGACAACCTATACTACAAATTTCTTAAGCGTCATTCTTGCACACTCTCACAGGTCATTAACTGCGCATGTCTGACTGAATGTTGTTTCAGTGTGTTTCAGTGATCGTTGTTGAAATGATTGTAGCCAGCATGTTCATTGAATTTATTTTTTATCTCGTTCCACTCACTGTTTCTTTATACCTATAAACCGTTGAACATAGTTTTTGCTCGACCAGCACAGAGACAGAAACGCACAGGCAAATATCATTCTTCCTTCTGTAACAACCTAGGAATTTATGGACCTATTAGATAACCGCGGAATACAACCACGAACAATAACAAACTGTACTAGGATTGCGCACTTAAGATTGGGTTGACTTGATTCAACCGTAAAAACGGCGGCAAGAAAACAGAATCTCAGCGAAAACGAAGGTTTTATTAAACGAATTGACATGGCACGTATAGACTGCATTTGAATGTTGTTGTTACACTACTGACATTGTATGCAGCTCGGTGTCTGTGTGGACAACGTTGTCTAATATTGAACGTATTAAGTACGTAGAACGCACGATGTCTCAGTGATCCTGATTGTCCACTGGACTTGACGGCCCGAGATAGCGATCAGATAGCGATCTACCAAAGCAGACCTGATCCGGCGACTGCATTTTCCGGACGGATATCTTCACGTAGCATGTGGCTGTTTGTGTGACACCGATGTGACTAACATGCTGTGCTCAAGTAGCCAACATCAGAGTGGTCAGGCTGGCAGCGTAGTAATCATTCCGAAAATGATAATCTTTTTCAACATTATTTTGATGAGATAGCTGTCAAGGTCATCAAGTAACACTACACTGCAGAAAAGACATCTTGTGTCGAGGAATCGTTTGTGAAACTTTTGGTAGGCCCAAAAATAGGTCACTGAGTGAATAGTGCGAGAGGTAACAGTTCGTGTTAGCCCCGTAGCCACGTACCGAAAGATGCACAAGATGATCAGTATACTTCACCTCCAGCGTTGACTCCACACCGTACTTGTCATCTCGGTTCCCACTGTTTGATTCACATGTCCTCATTGAGTATGAGCAATGACATGTCGCCGATACATACCTGAATGACAAGTGAACTGATAAATTTGACACAATGATCGGTTGACTGAATATACTGATCCATCGATGATGTCAGGTTTCTCGAGTTGTGGGCATCAGTCAGGTATGTCTATTTTGTTTTAAATGCAGTCGCAAAGGAAATGGTAGATAGTAAGAGGATGAGATAAATACGTTTTATTCTGTAATGCGTTTCTAAAACTCAACTGACGGATGTAACTGAGCGGCTAGATACGCACCCTTCAGTACTGTTTGTATCCTATGGTGTTGAATCAGCTCTGTTGAATGGCAACTGGAGGGAACCTTATTTTTGGATGGCGAATTATCCTGTCATGGATTGGTTTTTAACGTGAATGTCGATTAACCTTATGGGTAGCCGTTATCTGGCAAAGTTTTTTAATCGATCTTTGTCCTTCTTCTAGCAGTCATTGCTACGAGTTAGCCTGGTAGGAATACTCAAGAAATTGTTGTTACGAGAAAATTTCAAGTAGTAGAATACTGTAAGTGCTTACTTTTACATAGTCAGGAAGTCAGGAGAACGTTGATTGCGAGAAATAAGCAGTTCGTTTATTCTCATAGGTCAGCTAAACGTTGGATTATCTACAAAGTTGACATTCATTCATTCACCGTCTTTGTTCCTTTAGCTTAGCAATAAGGGTTTCATCTACCCCACTAGTGAGAAAAAACAAAGCGCTTAAATCTCGCAGTGTCTTCTAATCGCATTGATGAGCATAAAGATGGAAATTCCGTGTTTCAGGTTTATATGCAAGCCAGTTCATCCGTTTCAGTTGAGCGATGTGTTTGGTGCTCGTGTATCGACAACATTTGAGAGTACACGGTCATGAGGACTATGAAGCACGACGATCGATTAAACATTTCACTTTTGTATATCGATTTCAGGGTTTTGTGAAGGCAATCTAGTCCGGTATGTTAACCATCGATATTGGATCGCAGAAGTCAATGATCGACTTTTCGGTCAATTTAATCTTATTACCAGGCTGATTGATCCTATTGAAAGACCATGCACGGTGCATGTGGTGCAGTGTATGCATTTCCGTTATGACTAATTGAAGTACACACTCTGGTCAACAATCAAGATATGATATTCCAACTACATCAAATGTGAATTTATTGGAAGAGGTGATAACACATTGACATAAAAAACATGGTAAAAATGTGAGAGTTGAAATCACTGTATATCGAAAATGGAACCGTTCCATGTAATTAAAAGGAAAGAATGTTACGTTGCTTTCGAAGCAGCTTAATGCACGACAGAATTCCTTTTACAGTTGGTTTTCTCGGAGCCTGTTTTTCCGGGTAGCAGCTCATACAATCTTGCTTCAAAGAAGACTGACCCATTGTGTGTGATATAAAAACTGCTCATAGCTGATCACAGTTCTCGGTTTCTAATGAACCGTTCGGTTAGCTGTGTTCGAAAAACAGTAGTATAACTGAGTCTGGTTTATGGTAGAGCCCATCAGCAGTGCACGACCAGGATTTGAACTCTGGTCAATTTTCTCATGCAGCACTTGTATTGACATCTTGGTTACTTGCTTCAAATTAGGCACAATGGGGGTGATAGCATCTAAGCCTTCAATTAAATTCATTCCCGTTGTATTCAGATCGTTTGATCATCTCAAGAGAAAATGTTGCAACTCCCCAGTTAATTGTGATCAGTGACCACTGGAACTGAGATATCGGCCAGGATTAGGAAACGTTTTGCTAATGGACTTTAACAAAACCGAGACTCGACTATAATGCTTCCTCACGATTAGCACACACCGAACGTTGTCTTTGAATGAGAAGAAGATGCGTAATTATGTGATGTTCCATTAATATCAAACAAAGCCCTCGACAACTTACTAACAGTCATATTGCACAGGTTTAATTGGACTGGTGACAAGAATGTATCGTTTGCAAAATGGAACAAGACTTAGGCTGAGGCCCTTGGTCATGTAAGTCGTCTGATAAGTGGGATAGGTCAAGAACTCGGGACAATTGCAAGTAAGTGTGTCTGGAAAGTCACCATTTCTCCGAAACTATTGTGTGACAAGAAGACTAACAAAGTACACTTGTCAGCTACCTTCACCGTTGCTATAGTCGTGTACTACTCCGGTCTCCACGACCGACCTCAATCGTCGTGACCACAGTTGTCATCCTGACTACACGCCTGCTCTGCACTGTCTGCACTTTTGTCGGATCCATTCTTTTTGGCTTTGCTATTCGCAAACCGCATAAATACGACCTTGTTGTCTTCGCGTTGAGCGACATAGAGAAGCTTTGTTTGAAGGCCAGTCTTCTTCCTGTGTTCACGCGGTAGCCTCTGGTAGATGGATTGAATGGGAAGATATTAACTGACCGCGTACACTCCGTCGTTCATTGCCGTTATTTGTCGTACTGTTATCCGCTGTTTCGTTGAAAGTTATTCCGTTTACGAGCTCGTAGGCCGTAGATCCAGTTACAATGTAATGACGGTTTGGGCATATCAACAATAGCGTTGTTGACTTCCTGAAGAAAGTAAAGTTTGTGAAATGCCACAGTTTCAGAGGAAAATCACTTATGTTCAGCGATGTGTACGCTACTTAATAGTGACAGAAAGACTAAGCAGCTTCAGTCGAACTACTACATGATGTCACCTCAGAGTGTGTTTTCTCACAATTACGGATTAATGTGCTCGATCACTTTAATAAGGCCCGTATTTTTATCCGTAATTCCGTGACAGTTCAGTTCGGCCAATTCATCCGGGGGACAGCTCAACTAGAGGGTCGCATTAATTGTGGAGAAGTGTGAAGTCTTGTCAGAAGACTGTGAATTACACGTGATCCAGGAAATTTCCTCGATATTATCCCCCTAGTAGAACGTAGACGACATTGACCATCGTTTGGCATACCTTGGTATGAAACAAGTACTTCTGATAGGTCAATCGTTTTCATCATCATGCAGATCAGTATTTAAAACGATTTCAAATGGTGGTCTTTTTCTTGTCAAAATGAATAAAAGGACGCACCCCAAACTCTTGTGGATACGTTTTGACCATCTTCCACTGTTTACGAAAACGGTGCAAGCGCAACCTTGCTTCTAAACTTTTGCAATGTATGTTTGTCATTACGGTGCATTCTTACTTGCTATGAGGTAGTCCAAGCCACGGCCTTCCACCACTGAGGATAGGGACGACCTTGAATGTTTATTAAGCCATGCGCTTATAGTGTAGGTAAACCGGACTGACCGGTCAAGTACGAACAGATGAGAGAAACCCGGGAACCTCAGACAGGAACGAATGGATTGCTCATCTTTTTGGATGCATCACTTGACCAGTGATAAAAAAAATCCACACGAAATACTATATCCATGGGATGTCGTTAGAAATGGCCAGGTGCCGCCTGCCTATGACCAAGGTTGAAGCATGTGATTTTGTCTAGAATCATGATCGTCTGACGGTTCCCTTTTGAGAAATTGCTGATCATGAGACTACGGTCTGTTACCCAATTGGAGAGGTGTTGCCAGTATCCCCAAGCTAACTGTCCGCTAGAAGTCCACAACATGTATTCATTTTGTTTGTATTGTGAGGTGAATTTGACTCCAATTTCAAGAATCATACCGGAATTCCGCAATACTGTTTAGTATTCCTTCACGTTTATGAGGTCTTCTTCAGTGGCCAACATGTCACCTGCTTGAAGTCGAGCCGTCTCGACGTGTAATTGTTGTTGTTGCTACAACGTCAACTTCAGGTCATCAACTGGGATTGTCACTGTTATGAGTGAGGTCGTGTCAGAATCGTCTGAAGCCAACCAGCCCTGTGTGGGTTCTAAGTTCAGATCCTCGTCATCCCGTAAGAAAGAAGACAACCCTGAGAGTCACACATTCACTGGATCAACGTGCATTTGGGAACGATACACCGTACAGCGTTAACAGACTAACAAAACAAGAGAGCCATAGATGGTGAGTCTATTTTATTAGATGTTACAAGGGCCTGACTACTCTGTCCAGCAAATAGGGCACTAGCTGTCTGTCTGTTCCCACGGTCGTAAGATGTGGTTCTGTCTGGATTTACGGTCAGCTGACCTTAGGCCTAGAAAATAAAATAGATGTGAAGATTAGCTGAACTTGTTACGCATTTGGTTTTCTGTTGTAACAGTATGCATACATATGGTTTAACTACTCGGCTTAAAGTTTGGGCAAACCTTCGTGTTGAAAATCAGGTTAAAGTACAAACCATTTGCAACAAGAATAGGGTCAATAAGCTAGCTAGTAGTACAATGGAAGCGGCAAAAACGAACGTAGCTATCAGTCAACAGGAAGTACAAAACTTCTGTTATAACGTGACCACTCAAGTAGAAAAAACCAACTGAAGATTAGCATCAAAATTAAAGCATGCTGCAAATAAATCCATCTACTTTCCAGGAAGTCCACTTTGTGGTAATATGGAGAGCTTTTTCTGTTTGTATATCAAGTGGTCAAGTATCCAACGTAATACTGATTTTCTAAACACGCGAAAATCTTAAATGCCCGAGTGATTCTGTTGATTTAGCTCTCGACTGTACAGTCGTGAACGCGCCCCAATTAGTTACCCAACTATACTCGCTACCTGTGTTTGCCCGGCACACTTTGTGTTGGTCATGAATAAGCGCTTCATGATTTACGATCTCTTCAAAGGTACTTAGAGCCACAACAGTATACAGCAAATGCAATGAGGGACGTTAAGAATGTTGTCATATCTACTTCCTCGGACTGCCACTGTATACAGTGCACATGGCGTAGAATACAGTAGCTCATGAAGTTGATTCACAAACAACCATAAAATTGAGCATATACCTTGCATAGCTCTTCTAAGTCAGTTTATACTTATGCCAAGCCAGCAAACTGTCACAAAGTCTTGGTGCACGCTCACAAAGTGGTTGGTCTATGCTGCAAAGTAAGACAACATATCACACATTTTACAGATTGCATGTCTGAGTTCACGGTCTGCGATTGTTTTCTTGTGAGATTTAGTTTGTTAATTAGGTATACGGTACAGAATCCCTTAAAACTTCTGCATCAGTGTGTAGACGTCAGAGTTTCCGCAAACTCTCCGAGATACTGATGATCGGACACCTTCTAACTACATCGAAGTAAAAACTGTCCAAGGGAGAACGTCCACGGAGAACAAGATTGGTCGGGACGGAAACATTCAGATACAGACAGCAAACTTCTGCTCGTAGCCGCAACTGCATACGTAGGAACAGCATAGAGGTTATTTGTCATAGGACGAGATGAGTCGGAGATGAATTGCCTCAGATTGACTCAGGAGGGGATGAATCGTCCCAGGGTGAGTTGTTCCCAAAATAAACTGTCCCCAAAATGGTATATACAGGGTGCAAATTGTCTTGAGATGAACGGTATATTGGGATAATTTCCTAAACTTTAGTTTTCTGATGACTAGTAAGGGAGCTGGTTAATCTCAAGTTGAACATCACTCACATTTCATCGCGGCTTCCGAATTCGGCTAGACTTTTCAGCCAGCTTCTTGTGAAAAGAAGAAATAAACTTGGGTTTCGCTCTAATTAGACCTCGTCAATAGTAAGTATCTTTGTCACGATCGGAACTAGATCTCCGGCCACGTTTTCCTGAAGCAACCCTGTTGATAACTGTGCTACTGACCGCATATTGGGCATGACCAAATTATCATACCTGAACGCCCAATCACTTTCGCTTGTGAGCAGTGATCAAGCTGGAAACTCTATCTGACTGCGAGGGCTGAGATCAAATGCGACTGTTACTCAACCCGAAAATAAAAGTCACCTGTCTCGGAGTGAGTTGAGCAGTCACCCTTATTCAATAGATCAATGGCCAAATCAGCGAAGGCTGTTACATCGACTGATTCGTTTCTAAACTTTTTCAGTCTATTGCCACTCTCAACTTTCAAAATGTAAGGTCATCGATCTTTTTACTCAACATGAAACGAATGAACCTTAAAGTCGAAATAGTGACATCATACGCTGATTTAATACCGTTTACTATGCAGTTACGTATACCGACTGGAACGAAACGTTGTACCACTGTAGCTAACCTCTCTTGGTCGAATGACAGTATCCCGTATGGTCACCGGTTTGGTGGGCTAATCCGGATGCATTCTGTATACACAACCGAGACGTATTAGATGGACAAGCGAACTGTTTAGGAACCTAAACATTTGAAACCAATTATTTGCGTTCCTCAGATAGACAGGAGGAAAGGCTTATTTAATTGTGAGTTTCCATTGCATTAACAAGTACTAGCCAGTTAGGTTTTGCTCAGCCGAGCTGATGTGAACTGTTCATTCAATCGATCGAATCGGCTGAGACGAGGAAGAGAACAGCCGAAAATTCAACCTGCCTTGAACAGTTGGTTTATCAAGAGAGAAAGAATTTAAAATTAGCTTATTGTCCCGCCGGTCAGCAATCTGGCGTGAATGACTAAGAACGATCTTCCTAGGTGGGAAAATGACATCAAGGGAATTCGGAAAGTGCTGATAAATTAAGATAAAAGCTTCATAAACAAAGGTTCGCCAAACAGATAACCAATTTACAACTTGCCTAGTGGCGAGTGTGCACTCTTGTAAAACGAGAGAAGGACAAACGATTCACAACGAATGATAATGATAGTTGATTAGTATACTTGCGGTTAACCATGCAACAATGAAGGTAAAGAATTTCACAACATCGCAGGTACAATTTACCTGCAGCATAGAAAATTAGTGAAAAAACAAAAAGAGATAATCGCACCAGTTGACCTTGATTCCAGACGTGTTTGTGTTTAGACCGAAGATTTAAGATATTGTGGCGAAAAGTCGTTGCTTAAAGCAAAATCGCTGTCGTTCATTTTGAACGTTCCTACGCTACCCGCGCGCTTGCGTTTATCAACCGGAATTCCAGTCCACAACACAACGACCTTTTCATTTAAACTTTATATACACTTCTGCCCGGTTCTGTGTGTTTAGTTGACGTTATTCGTTTTAGATTTGTGCTTACTATTTCTCTCTTGTTGGCTCGATGTCGTTTAGTGGTGATTCGTACGGTCGTTCATGTTTTCCGCAATCCATCCGCTTTGGGCTTTGATCACATTTCACTACCGCCTCGAGCTATTTCACCGAGTGTTGGAATAATTGCGTCTCCGACTTGGTCATCCAATATAACATGATCATAAGGTCTAACATTTGTTGTCAAAAAAGTATTGTTCTCATACGAATTACTACGACAGTAGACACCCTCCAGGGCGAAGGGGTTTCTGTGGATGATTCCTGTTGAGAGGAAGGTAAAGGTTATTTGCTGATGAAGCAAGGATGTACTTTACTGCAGTGATCAGGAATTAACACTTTTAGTATATGACTGGTCAAAACCGCTTTGTTATCAACTAGAGACAATGTACTTCGTGACTAATGTTAGATCTCAATCACTGCGATGCCAGTAATGACAATGTAGATCAAGTTTGCTGAGGCAACGAAATCGACCACCATGTGCTTGTTGTATTTAGGTCAGTTTGACAAACTGAATAGATCACCGAACTCAACGTGAATGAAGATAGCACAACTGGTACGCAGCAGCAAGATGAATGTATAGAGCTGCTGGCATGCTCACCAATCTGGCAACTCCAGCATTCTTCCTGTTCACAGAATGTACAACTGATTAGAGTAGATGAGCTATTAGCTCGTCGGTCATCTTATCGTAAACGATTAACTAGAATACCATTTTGTAACTTGAATTATGTTCAGAGGATGATGTAAGGGATAAGCTTTTTGTCGTCACATCAGGCAATCAATATCGGGCCGAACGTTTTAGATTTTCGTGTTCGTGTTTCTTATTATCCTAAATCCAGGGTTGATACTGAAGACTTTGTTAAATACTAGTTCAGTTAATCACAGCTCTGACGTGCAACATCATGGTTACTGTCTGAATCACTGTGTTGTGTCCGCAAAAGACGCTTGGCCTGAGAAATCGTTTATTGCGCAAACTCCCGTATAGGTCATGCCAAAAATCAAACCACAAACGTGCACACTCATTTGCACGTCAGACATGCATTCACATACATCACTGTCATTCACCTTGGTGGAACTTCTGCCGTAGC
>JTDE01002941.1:45137-61449 GCA_014338405.1 Paragonimus skrjabini miyazakii | reverse complement strand
GAAGTCTGGTGATAGGTACGAACTTACACTATATACAAACATAGCTCACCATCTTTTGTGCTATTCTCCTAAAGTATATGACTCAGCAAAGACGTTGATGCGCCTAGGGTTGGTGATGGAGGTGCTGCGTGATTGACAGTAGTTGGCTCACCATGCACCGATCTTCAATTCATAGAGAGTCATGCGTTGACTCTAGACCTGCGGTGCAGTTAACGCCAGTTCTGTTCACACATTATTTGCTAACACTTAATTCTATCTACACATCAATTCTACACACACACACCAGATGATTTGATCAACAGTTCGTGAGTATTCCACTGGTGAGCGTCTTAGACCAATATTCTGGACAGGAAGTAGCAGCCCTTGGAGTAACTGCAACGAAAAGTGTGTTTATGTGTATACTGCGTCATTTTCGCCCCAAACACGGACAACGAAAGACCAAAGTTGGCATTTCGGTGGGGCCTGGTTACCGACTACTGTTTGCTCAAAATTTGATGATAAAGTGTAGCAGGCGATGTCGGCTTTCCGTAAGTTGCATTCAATTTTAACACTAAGCACACTTGATTCCAACCTTCACATTCAGATAAGCCTATCGGCTATCTCTGTCCGAAAGAAAGCATTACACTTGAGATTCGCTCTGATTTGAAATTATCATTAGTACATGTTCTTGCCCAGGCCCGAATCTGCACTCCAGCCCTTGTGTTTATGTTACTAGCGTGTTAACCACAACGTAAATAACTCTATGGTAGACATGACGGAATAAACATATCTAGACACTCAGTCTTGTGTGAATAATGTTCAACTTTCCGGATTATTTCGAAAGGCCAATAAACGGGCACTCTGTTCATTCTAGCCAGTAATCTCATGAAATAGAATTTCTCAGTCATGTTGTAGCCATGTAGAGCTGTCTGTGGCGTATGCGTACTCTGTCTTGTTTGCGGTCTACTGACTGGTCTAATAGTGTTCTGATGAGTATACACATACTTTACCCGACATCCGCGCAACGCACGGTCCACATGAGTGAACGCACTGTTCACCGGGAGACCACCATGCTGCGTACCCAACCGTTTGCTATTGCCAACAGCCATATCCTTTCCTTAGTGCTGCATACATCAGGGAAAATATTAAGTTTCACCTTCATCTGGAACGAGCCACTTTTAACAGCAGTCATCAAAGTCCTAAAGAGGATTACTGACCACACCACTTTTCCGGCAACATCTAAATCGCCGTCACATGCATCAACTGACGCCAGCGGCAATTTGAAAGGACATATTAGAACCACTGGAAAACAAATTCAAAGCAGCAATTGGTAGAAGGTTCCAATTTCCCAATGACACAAGTGCACTCGGCAACTCCCTTCCAAACACCAGCGGATTAGGACTTTTCCAACTCTAGTCATGCATATTCCTCAACAGCAGAGTGTGACTGAATAGACACTTGTCTTCACGAAGTATCATACTCAAATGGTCTCTGCGGTAAGACTCTAGACAATTTTCCCACTATCAAACCTTGAGTTCTATACCAATGAGCGAGGACATTGTCGGTAGTGAAGATGCAGATGCAGCTTTGAGAAAATCTATTTGGAACATACGCGACGACGCGGAATTGCGCAACTTTTCTTTCACGTTATCGTCCTACGACTGACTCCACTAGAAGGACAGAATTTCTTCAAATTTCTACATCCGCACGATCAGTTTGCGTGCCGGCGTACTACGAAGTGTTGCCACTCTTGCGACAGACAATCATATCCGGATCAAGTCAGGTAATGCCGCGGTACAAGTCACGAACTCAATTCACATATATTGCAATCGTGTCCAGTTACCCATGAAGATGAGATCCGACGATCCAACAAAATCGTGTTGGCTATCGTAAAATCGCTGCTATGGAAAAACTTCTTGAAAGAGCCCTATATTCCTTTTGGGCACTAATTCATCAAGCCCGATCTAATAATGTTTAAAAAGGACGTGATGTTTGTAGCAAGTATGGCAGTCTCTGATCCCCACCGAATGCACACAACGGCTTAGACGAACAAGGAAAAACATAGATATCCAGAAGCACTTACCTCATTTGAGGACTTTCTCCGTGATTGGAATCGCAAGCCCACAAACTTGACCGCACACCAATTAGTCTCAACAATCGCGGATTTATTTATTCCGTTTCGCATCACTCCCTATTTTATCTAAGATTTTCCGGGACAAAAATCAATGGTCTGTGTTCCACCACAGTACGGGATCCCCTGAAAAACTCAATTTCTTATCGAGTAATTTGAAAAGTTGTCAACTTACAAGAAGACAATCCGTATCGGGGTCTACCAATCGGTGTTGGATGCATAAACTTACTTGACGGATTAACTTGTCACTGCAAAATTCACATCACATTCTGTCGATTTGAATCAAAATTGTCAATCCCCCATTAATTGTGTTATATGCATTATGTATGATTAACGTATGCGACCGACAAAGAGAAATGAAATACACACACATCCCAATGTCATTCAACCGTAATGGTTAATTGAATCAAAGATTCTTGTCGTTTCAGGCACAGAGGTTCACAACGTGAGCTCCACTGACTACAACCTCTTCTCATCCTGGACAGCACAGCATGACAACGATGGGTGTCATCCTTTACAGCCTAGCATGAAGCACTCTAGTGAAGCGAGAGATAACATCAAGGTTTACGTATAATAAACTTTTCTGGTATATTGACCACCGGTCTATGCATTCTTGGCTAACTCTGAACGCACAAACGAAGCACGAAGAAGCAAACAATCGGTTGGTGTAAATAGGATGTCAAGAAATCGGTTGACTTGACTCCGAAGTCATTCACAGCTGATCGGATTCAACTAGACTTTCCACTCAACCTTCTAAAAGAGACAGCAAACGCGAGCTTCGCTTTTGCTAAGGCTAACCACTAGTGCACATTTTTGTCGAAATAGGTGATAACTGTGTCTCCTATTCAACAAATCGGGCAATCTGATTACCAATCACAAGCGAAAGGAAATCAGCTGTGACAATACAGTCATGTTTAATGCGAGATCACTGTCACAGTGGCCACCACAGTTGACTCAAGAAAACGTGATAGGAGGACAAATCCCAGCCATGAAAAGGATATGCACCATTAACGATCTCTGACATGATCGGGAATTAAGTCTAATGTTTCTATTCTAGAGAGGCTGGCTAAAATGCGCATGAGAATGAGGAGATCCCGACCAATTGGGAATGTTGTTCAATTTGTATTAACCAAAACCCCGCATTACTTATCAGCAAAATTTCAGCCTGTACCATAACTGTCCATTATCAAGATGACGAATGATGAGTTTTACATATCTGAGGACGCCCATTACGAATCCACCTACCGGAACGAGATATTCATTTTAGGAAGACTAAGTGCGCAATTCAGCTGTCGTGGTGACTTCTTACGCGCTGATGATATGACTCCATGTTCGAGTTCAAGGTCTACTTCGAGTAGCGGTGTCACTGGGATAGTGACTACACTGTGAACCACTCAAGTAAGCAGAAAATCTGGATATCAACAGATCTATTCCGACAGCTGATTATCAGCTATGAATGAACTAAACTTCTTCTGAGAAGCTAATCCGATGTTGGGATCTGGGGGGATGAATCTCAGTGATGTTGAAGGCGAACAGAAAGGCTGTGCAAACATGATTCAAGCGGGTTGCGAGATACGGAAGTTAACCACATACTCCCGTAAATAGAGATCTGAAAAATATAACCACCAGAAGGGACCGACTGCTATCAAGGGCCACAACAACGAATTTGGCTGCTTTCAGGCCTACAACGCATAAGCTCTGGCAGTTTTCAACAAGGTTCCATGCAGTTAAGGCTCCTGGTCAAGGTCGTTTTAACCTTTACATCCAGAAAGCCTATCAAAACACATTCTACCCAGTCATTACTGGTAATAAAGTGCTGAAGTAAACACACACAGAGTTGCCCGTTTACCTACACCAACCCCGAAGGCGTGACCAATTCTGACTGTAGTTATCATTCATGTGACACTGCCACTCGGGGTAGGCCTTGAGCGGAAATCCACAGTCGCCACAGCAGTAGCGCTACGCAACTGGCCTGCCGAAAGTAAATGTCAGTACAATGTTGCGTCTACCAGTACATACCAAACAGTTCCCTAACAAAAGTCTTATCTCGGATAGGGTAGTTATGGCTCCATGTGCACTTCTAAAACACACTCCGTATTATTATAGCACTCCAAAGTTAAGCTCTGTCGGTCTCACCAAAGACTGATATCTAAGAAGACAAGTACTGTTGATCACCTTCATCCGTGATGGTACTCAAACCTTTGGCGAAGCTTGACGATGTGATCATAATCAAGACCACCAATAATCTTGTTGATTCATAGCTTTGAAACCTAAATTTTATGGATGGTTACGAATTTATTTAAATCTGACAGTTTCAGATACTTGGCTACGAATCCGAACCTGTGACTAATGAATCACCAATCGGGTGCACGCCAGGTATTAATTTTGATGAATGTTTTGGCCACAAAGACCATTTATCCTACATTCTTCGTATCAATGACCCATGCCCACGTCCCTCTCAGCACAAGGTCGTGAAGTTGAGACAGCGCATTACACACAATACAATGTTAAGGTCAGTCCTGACTACAACGAACCAAAGTACTTGTCGTTTGTGATTCAACATGGGAACACATCAGACTGAGCAGAGAATTGGGGTGGAAAGCCATCGACATGGTTAACTCGGAACACTGAATTGTCAAAGCTATACTTTTTCCCATACTCAGGGTGGGGTGGTGCACAACGAACTACCACGATGTTAAAATAGTTAGACGTGGTAGGGAAGTCAGTTTCATTTCTCATACTGAAAACTTTGGCAAGCAATTTACTAGGGTAACCTTTTTCTGACTATAGCCACGAACTCGAATAATCACTGTCAAGTAGTTTATCACGTGAGATAAAATACGACCAGTCTTATCACAATCAAGGTATGTTGTTCTCAAAAGGGTCAGGGTGTAGCGCGCACTGATTAGTAGTACGGTTCGTTATGACTATCATGAATGTCAGGTGTTCCCGTCACTGCCCGATCCATCACTCGCTACGTTTTTCACATTCATCATTACCAAAATCACGTGACGTTTATCGTTTTGTAGTTAATTGTCACAGCTTGATAAATTTAACTATCGTACTACACTACTCGCGATTGTTTGGGCTATTTCGACGGTATCTAAGCTACAACAAACAGCGATACCAACTCATCTGGAGAACAAAATCCAGCCTGTAACAGGTTCTTACAGAGGGCAACCGTTTTATTTTCAACCCTCGTTTAACAATTTACAAATCGGAAACGGACCAAAAAGAAGTTTGTGAGTGTTTTTTGTTTGGCATGTTGGTCAGATTTTTCCTTCAACGGGTAGGTAGCGTGGAGCCGAAAACTTCAAAGACAGACAATTAATCGAAAATCAGTTTTATATGCATACGAGTCCTTTCCGTTACATGAAACTAGACAATTGGTACACTACATTGGCAGACAAACTTATCGTTAAACGGTTTGAAGATGTTCATTAAGAAATATGTATGAACAGGTTGACAATACCCAGTAGTAGTTATTGAACTTGCCCGAATTCCTTGTTGTCCTAACACCGATATCCATACCTGGAGAAATACATTACCTTGTTACCAACATGTTTAGCCATCATCATATAACACAGTCTCACTCCTACCCAAAGAGCTTGAACATGTGCGTGATCAAATATTGTGTACAATGCTAACCAAGTAAGTGCCGAAAAATGCCGTTCACAGAGATTGTTTACTGAATAAAAATGACGCCTGAGAGAATAGGTACCGTAGCTTGCAGAAAACCTGCATAGGTTTGCCTAACTGCGTCAACCCTACCTTCATCCACCGGTCATACAAATAGCCAAGACTAATGCAGTGTGCGTTACAATATCGTGCAACTTTAGAGACAATCATAGTGGGAGCACTGATAGATGATGACGAGCATATCCCGAAGTATCACGCCTCCTCTCAGTATTTCCATTCAGCCTAAAGACAAACTTCCGATTCGTGCCCAAAACATGCTTGCGTATACTTCCTCACACCGTCATACAACACAGTAACTCAGATGTATGACTAAGCAACCGTTTACGCGAATGTCACTTAGTTTGGCTCGGAAGAGGATCGATAAAAAGATAAACAACTTTTCGAAAGAGGCCGACTGGAAAGTCAATGGAGATGCGACAGCTGCGATCAATTGTGGGTGATGTTCAACTTGAAATTAACCAAATCCCTGACTACTCATTAGTAAATTAATCATAGCTCATTTGTCTGGCATGATCCATCACGGTGACTCCAGTTGGTCCTTCGCTAGGATCTAACGGGGTCAAGGAAGCAGTCAAAAACGAGTCAACGATGGCATACCGAAACGGTTGAAATGGTTGCAACGAGAGAAAAGTAGCAGTAATTGTGAGGAAATAGGCTCTGGATGGCCCGTGAGGGGACCGATTGAACAAGCATAGCTGTATACCTTCTGACTCGAAGTGTCATCATCGAGAACCGAAACGTATGTTGACTTAAGACATGCGTAAAAATTGTGAGCAGCATTTGCCAAAGCGATCACGAGATGAAGCGAGTCTTCCGTCGAGGACAGACGGTGTTATTCTTTTAGTTGTGGCTACGTTAGTCGATAACTAAGTATTAATGAACCCATCGTGAAAAATGATGTATCACTTACTAATAACCAGCGGTGTTGAGTTGAATATTTTGAAGAACCAGTGGTGTTCAGTTGAATATTTTGAAGAACAGTCGAACTGGTTTGAATCAAAGCGTACAGCCGATGGAACCAGAAGTCAGTTGTTTTATGGTAACCAGTCAAATCTGTGTTTAGAATCAGACTGATGACAATGTGCACAGTCAACGATATGTCAATATAACTTTTATAGAATATCATTTGGTTACTGAATAGCAGAGGATTTTGGTTACCGTAGTTTGAACAGCAGCCAAAATTGATTGTAGCTCCCACCTTCATATAGACTTTTTAGCCTGTTGATTTGCATACGAAGCATTAGACTCAAGTTTCGATTGTGTTCGAGTCCGTCAGTAATACATATTCTCACCACGGCTAGGATTAGACCTCTGACCACGGTCTCATGAGGCAACCGTGTTGATCACTGCGACATTGACCTCATATCAAGCACGACCGGATGATCATATGCAAACGCTCAGCCGCACTCGCTTGTAATTAATGCCCAGATTACCCGATCGCCCCGAGGGGAGAAAAAATAACTGCCTTGGCAATACCAGTTGATCAATTTACGATTAGGACTTCTCTCCAGTTTGGAGTGATTAGACGTATTGAGTGGTATTTTGAAGACTGATGAGTAACAGGCAGTGCTTGTTTGCAGATGACATTTCAGTTGTGCCTAATGTGAGGCCCATGACGCAGTGATCAACATGACTGCCTCATGAAACCCTGGCCGGAGTTCAAATACTGGTTGTGGCAAGGACATAGACTACTAACGAACAATAACAGAAGCGAAACTCAGTAGTATTCACTGAATTTTGTTTCGTCTCCTCTTGGTGGAAGCTACCTTTCAGTATAAACCGGATCACCGTTATGATTAGTGCCTTCGTGTATTCATGGATGTGTGATCAAACGTGAATGTTGCACAATTTATTGCAACTAATATTCCCAGTCAGTCATCAACAATTGAAATGTTGCTCAACAGGTTACATTAAATCGGTTATTTCCAATTGAACGCGAAGTAATTGTGTTGATTTAAAGGAGCAGTTATTGCAATTCCTCTCTAGACACTCGGATAGCCTGAGCAATAATCACCAGAAGAGTCAACTTAATGGTTATATACGATAATTCAGTCGCATGTTAATAGCACAGCGACAGAAGTGATTACCCAACACGTACATCAGTCGGAGATCAAACCACCGTTGTTGAAAGAATACGCGATAACGACATGTTATAGCAAAAACGAAATTCGAATGCAGTGTTTGGTTCCCGAGCGACCGGCAGGAAAATTTATCCAAACTCAAATTCTAAGATGGGCGTTTCACTTGTGCCAATCGAAATCACCAATTACTCATGTATAATAATAATATTCACACATTAACGGCATCTCCACACCTTAGGTTCGGAAATCTACAAACCGTTATCGTTTCAAAGTATACTAAAAAGGTGTAACAAACCGTAAAAATTTATACACTTCATATGCTTGTGACAGTTTATTCATAATTCTGCACGTTATTGAACGGACGGTTTGGTTGAAGCGTATGCCAGACTGGACCATATTTTGATCATAAACAGTCGAACAGAACCAGGAAGAAAAGATGACTTAGATCAAGTTATTTGGGAAGTGATAAGGGCTCAGTATAATCTTCCACCGTGACCTTTTCTCAGGGAGCAATACAAACTGACGGACAGCTTCCGTTTGCTTCTATGATATTCGATGCTGTGATGAATTCACCAAGCTTTTCGACTTCTAACGCTGACTGAAAGTTCAGGTGTGTCAGCACATCACGCCTCTTCATTAATTTATCTATTGTTTTTTTTTCCAGCATCTCATTTGTTCTTGATTCCCGAATACTTGGCAATTACTTCAAATTCTGGGTGTACATGATAGCAGTTGTTTGATGAAAGGATCTGTGACTATATCACTACCGGTATCGCGTACTGGTTGGTAGGGGAACCATCGCGTAAATAAGCTCTTTATATTTAGATTTCTAGTGGCAACAGTCCGATTGACGTTCGGACAACGTTCAACAGCTGCTTGTTCACGAGAAAATGAAATCTGTTGAATTATCTGTCGGTAGAGTGGATGAGCTATTGTGAGGCAGAAATCTCTGAACTCAGTACTGTCTATCTGCAAAAAAAACAAATCTTTTCAGAATAACGTAACATTTCTCTTTCACGATATCTGTGTTTCGAAAATTGGCCAAAGTATTGTCTAGATTAATACAAACATTTGGGGGTTGATTTTTTCTGCAGACAATACTACGACTTTTGACTGCAATCGTGATATTCTTTGTGCCAGTTTGAAATTAACCGAAAAACTTAGTACAAGAACATTTTTTCATCCTGACGAATAAGGTGATCTAGAACAGACTGAACCTACAAGTGATACTCATGGATAATTATCACTTGACCACAAAATAGCATTCCACTTTGTATTCGGGTCTTACTGAGACCTAATAATTTCACCAATTAAAAAGAGCTGCCTTGTTATAAGTGTTAAAATCCATATACTCTAAGTTGTCAACTAAAAATAAATCTAAAGTATACAGTACGGAAGAAGAGTTTGAAAAAGACTTTCACTATGTACACTATCATGCTAAAATCGGACACCTGGAGCAAAATGGACCTGTAGGACTAGTGATGACAAATCAACCACGTGGCCATAGCCTTTTGTAAGACCACAGGTTAACCTTGGATATGGCATTGCATTGAGCTTTCTATCAAATACGCTCAAGCAATCATAGCTCGTGTAATCCGGATGACCGAGATGAGTCAATTCTATACTCTATGGAAGATGCAAATTTGACTTTGAAATCTTATTCGCATGTGTCGTATACGACCCCAGTCCAATGGGTTTCGAGGGTGAGATAATGGATGTTTCGGAAAAATCGGAAGAAAATGACCGATGGTGAGAACACAACATGTATTATTCAGCATGCCAAATGGGGAGACGTTTGGAAGGCGATCGCTTAGCTTCCAAACAATAACATGAGAACACTCAGATAGATTGTCGAAACAGATCGGGAATTCAGACGAATAAATAATGCAGATGTTTGCTACATTCGACAAATGTTTACAGAACTCTGCATACTGACGGAAAGTTTGCGTGGATCGCACATTTTAGGACGATAATGACTTCAAGAGATCAATGTTTTCAGGTCTATCAGATCAGCATTCGGTCACGGTTATGTGTGAACTCTTAACGTCAAACGGTCACTCTCGTTTTGCTGATTAAGCTGAACCGTAACAAGCTGGTCAACTACCATCGTTCAGGAGTCGAAATTAATTTTGAATTGTCTAAATATTGACCAACAGGCGTCACATTTAGTAAAATACCTGCGCTATTTGAATTGGAAAGATGTAACAAGAGTAAAATTATCGGATAAAAATGATAAACAGCACGACAAAAGAAAAGTACGGTTGACAATGAATGAACCTGTAGTATCAGTATCTAGTCAAGCGAACTGTAGACTAGCTGGGTGAGCGGTTTTCAACAAAAGTGACGCTATCGATCGGTACCGAGAACTAACTAAAAATAACAATAATAAATAGTTCGTCTGTCGGAAAATCCCCATCAAAACAAAAGTAACGATGGTTTCGATCTCTCTGGATTAGTGGATATCCCGTAAATGCACATGAAAAAGTGCACCGGGTTTCAAGTAAAGATAATGTCTTTTCCATGTTAGATTCGGATCTCCGTAAATTTTTTGCCCAATAATATGAACAAAATATCGCATCAATTTTGTACAAAAGTCACTACCACTGATGCACAACACGGGGTGGCTAGACTTCGGCGAACAAGTGCGCAGATAATCTTTTTTTAGGTTATATCTGTGTACCCGAATCGGATAACTGCTTATAAAGTTGGCCGACTGCAAGATACTTACAATAGCCGACCAAAGCTCATAAACTTACGCTGAGAAACAGGACAGATCGACGGTGCACACGAGTGAACGAAGAACGAGTGGCAACGGGAGACTAAAGTCAAACGGATATACAAATACAATGTGTCCGAATTCCAACACACATTCGCTGTGTTTGAGAAGAATTTTAAAAAAACCGTTGGGATGAACAGAGGCGCTCGAAGGGGGGCATAAATTACATAATAGATGCAGCGAGCCCACAAACGAGGCGCAGATCAAGATGAAAATTAATTTGGTGTCCAAAAAGCGCATTGATACACAAACGAGCTCTCTGAGAGAAGCAGGGCGCATGCGTGCATAAAAAGAAGGGGCAAATACAAAAAACGAACCAAGTATGCTGAAAAACCGAGATGCATGAATCGCGCCAACTGCAGACCCAATGTCATAATCAAAATATTTAGTTAGAGGATAAAACAACGAAGTCATTGGTGAAAAAGGTGACGTATCCACGGCCAGAGTTCGCAGTTAGGATGTAAACACACGTACACGAACCAAACAACCGGTACAGACAGGCGGAAGGAGAACCAAACGGTGAATTGGTAAATGCATAATTGGATATGGATCGTGTTAGAGGTCGGCACAATTAAACGAGATCTCAGAAGAGAAGGACACGTGTGTTAAACCGAAAAAAAGAACCCTACGAAACTGGAGAGAGAGAAAGAACGAACAATAAAGATTCTAGATACATCTGCCATTAAGCAGCGTGCTAGTGTATGCAATGTCTACGCACACGCAAAACCGGCTGTTCAGGTAAACACTTTAGCCAGGGCATCCGCACCAGCGCTGGCCATCAAATGTTTGGTCGGATGAAATGCCACCGCATGAATCGATTCACCAAACTTTTTTCGATGACTGGTGATCTCCTGGATACACGTTTTCTTGTTAATATTCCATAGACGAATAGAACAGTCGTGACCTAAACGTAGGTTGATGTAACGAGAGAGATGGTAGATAAATATGATACGAGTAACAATAGTGACAGGCGTGGGCAAGCACACCTTGATTGTCAGTGTAACAGCAACAACAATAGTTCGATTGCCAGGGAAAACTTATGAAAAGTAGACGGGCAAGCACCTTTTATCGGAACAGCGGTTCATTTAACGAATAAATAACAGCTTATAGTGAATACCCGAGTGCAAAACCGAACCCACTGATCAAAAATGTTTGATCTAGGAAGTTGAAATCGACAAAGATAATTTGGAGAATCTGGAGAAACCGAGCGGCCAAACGTAACCACTAATCAAACTGATGCCGGAGACTGAACCAGTCAAGGTTAGGCGACCTGGCAGTCGTAGGCCCCACATGCAACCAACTTAGTCTACCGCATGAAGGAAACCACTGAGAACTTAACTACAACTCGCAGACGAGCACTATAGAATGTCGCTTAAGGCTAACATGTTTTCATTAATGAAGTCAAATGATCATGAATGCATTGTTAACTAGTGGTAAAGTTGGCGCTATCAATCGACTGAATCAGAATAGTGCATTATCGATGCGCCGTCTCAATATCAGACAGGAGCGCTTACACGCACGTACAAACATACACACACACATACATATGAAGAAAGACAAGAAAAATCACGACAGATCCAGCAAGAACATTCGATTCCTGATATGAGCAGGAATAGTCGGAAATCAATCAAGTCAGAACCCACGATTGTAAAGGGACTATGCGAGAAACATCTGTCCAGAATTCTGTCGTTTGTTTCAATAAACATCCGACCGTAACAAAGCAATCGAGCATACGGTGGAGCAGCCACATTACTTGGAGGATAGGATTCGGTGCCCCTTTCGCTAGAAGTCACACAGACCTACTTCCTAAACGAACACTTCAGCACTCAACTACAGTTGCAAAGTAACCGTAATAAGTGTCTCAAAGACAAGTTAACAGAAAAAGGACATGGAAGGTGACTTGGAAAATTGGAATAACAAATTTAAGCAGACAGCATCATATGTGCAACGTTGCCTGCGATTTATGGCCAACCGTAAATGTTCATTGTTTTTTAAAATCCAGCCAGAAATCCGAGAACTACAGAAGCAAAATTGGATAAAGAACTCTGACTGTATACTGGTCATTATATAATCGTTTCTAGCCCAGTCCAGTTCACACAGGGTATGACTTGAAAAAGACGTAAAACACACCTAGTAATGAAATCTGTGGAACGAGACAATTATGTTCCGAGGTCGACAATATATATATATATATATATATATATATATATATTTAACGTGTAAAGACCACATGAAGTAGCGAACGTGCCCCAACTCATGAGATAAAGAGAGACCGTGGAATGTGAAGATGTACAGAGAGAGAAAAAAAGAAAGTACACCGATGCAAACAGACATTTACAACACGAATGCAATTGACATCTGTTCTACACCATATAAGACAGCGTCCTCAACGAAAGGCGTTCACTGCCCTTTGCAACCTAGCCAGGAAGTCAGAAATGCTCTATTGAGGCAAGCTTCAGTATGAGTGCCTTCATACCTCGGATCCAAGTCATACGTTGACCACCGGGCTGGCGTTCCAAACCTAACCGAACACTCGTAAAGAAGGCACAATGTGACAGGCGGTGAGTTGGCATTTTTGGGATGTGACCAGAACAACGAAGCCTGTGAGACGCGATCAATGAGCTCAGTGGTCGACAGAGTCTAACTGTTCCGAAGACACGTCGGCGAACGTTGTCATTTCTGAAGTATAATGACTGGGAGCAACTTTGATGCAATAGGAATCAAGCTGATCCCTCTGTAGTATATGAGCTCTTTATGAAAACGGGGACGATGCTAGCCAAACCCTAGTCATCTAAGACGACCTCATTGATCCACACTGTCTGAAGCAAAGCCATCATATCTATGACGAAGGCCGGACATCCGTGTACAAAAAGGATAGGAGGGTGTTCGTTTCGGCCGGGTGCCTTGTGACGTTTCAGGAACTTGATCTCAAATGATAATTTTGTTTCCGAAGGTCGAGAAGTGTCAACAGAACATTGGGCACAGGCAGAAGACGAAGGCCCGTTTCAAAGACAAGTCGGCAAACCTCATCTTTGTTAAAACTGTGTTCTAACCATACATCACAAATGCTTTGGAGACAAATTTCGTTAAAAACGGACCACTTATGAAAAATGTATGCAGCGGAACTGCTCATAAAGCTGCATTATACAATCAACCTTTCAAAGAGAAACGGTTTGCCTGAATTCGTAATTCAACTGGGCAAACGCCATCCGGAATCCAGTCATACAATTTGTGAACTTAGCGGACATTCCCTTCGCGATTATACTTAGCAGCAGCGAGAGCAGACGCCAACCACTGTCATTCTTACAATTACACTACACACTTCGCAGGCTCAGCGGTCAAACCAAACAGAAGAGTGTGGACGGTTAATCTTCGGGATGCCTGTGAAGCATCACATATTACAGCAATATCGTTGGTATATTTTGAGTCTCGAAGTATGGTACCTTTCATTGGAACATGTGCATGTGCATACCCGGTCGATCACCGATCTCGGAGCAAAAATTGACGGCTGGCAACATAGGCGATAGAATACACGTAATATGTTGTCGGATCACCAGCAATCGTCTCCACGTCTCGCACCTACACTCCACGCCGCAGGCGGAGGACGGCTAGTCGGTAGCACACAGGCAAGACCCAACAATGTGATTCAGACGCTTAACACTATCGTCCGTAACAGCAAATTACAATAGAACCAGCTGACAAAACATCCCGATAGCCGAAGATATCGTGTGTCGAAAACCAAATTAAACATTGCGTTAGGTTAGGAGAGAATCAATTTTTCGAGTTCCGTTTGACGTCACACGACTTATAAGATGAAAATACACAAAAAGTGTATGCAAAAATGCAAAACAAAAACATAAATGTGAGACTCACTTAATAAGGTCAAGTTATTTTGTTTGTCATGTGAGCTGCCACCGAACACAATGTAGTGGTTGACGATTAAAAACTTACAGAATCCCAGTAACCTGCCCTGATTACATTGAACAATTTTGTCGTATTCACAGGCAAACAGGTTTAATGACTGCGGAAAAACGTTTGATGAGAAGGCTCGGTGATTTGTGTGATCGGCTACAACGTACAGCATCAATAGAAATAAGTACCATCGGTTAGTTGGCTCGGACTTGGTATCAGAACGGTACGAATCACACCGATAACTCTTCGTACTTTTGCATGTGTGTTGACCAAATATTCATTAACTGAGGATGGATGGGCAAATTTAGAATGGTTATTATTGTTTACTTCTACATGTCAATCGATTATACAACCTTTAACGAATACAGCTAACCCATCCAACCAGTAGTTCACCCGACTCAGCATAATCCCATCTAGCTCGGCATGCTGACCACTAAATGCCTTGGCTGGGTGATCAATTGGAATTTGGAAGGCGGATTGGTGAAACATGACTTCACCAAAGAAATTTAGGTGGAGGGGGATGCATGTGGAGATACTGGGGTGATCGATTCAACGATTGCACGAATAGTTCAACATTGTAAGATGACGATGATTCAATCCACACGTGAGCTGCTATCTAACTAATTTGAACTAGTTGACCTTTGGGAGAACACTGTGAATGGCTAAATATACAACTCACTGTAAGAACGGTTACTATCAATATGGTCCACACAGACTGACTGAATGGTTTAAAACGATAATGCTCCGACTAACCGTTAAAGCCGTGATACGAGAGGTTATCACAGAGACACTTCTTTTCATAGGAAATTCATACAATTGTGTTTATCACTTTTATCAGACTGTGTATGATGTCCAGTGGGACGGTGACGTCGGTTTTGAAAGAACTCCATGGTATGACTGACCATCGACGTTGTGGTCAAGAATAACCAATTAGTTTCTACTGTTGCATCGGATTACACTCTAGGCACGCAAATGAACCGCCGTTGTGTTGGGCTATGCCCACTGTGAATTCGTTTTCGAAAAGCCTACATCTTAATTTTCAAACACTGTTTGAGACCACGTTTTGTAAATGAGAGCGTTAATCTACCACTTCACACAAATTCACCTTACAAATCGCATCCTTAAGCACATTTGTCCATTGTCCAATCTGAAGCGAGGTTTACATGATGTTGAGCTAGTAAAAAATCACAAGTGGACCAGCTAACACAAGAAGCTTGTTCGTGGAATCAGCAAAGAACTATGCAGATGGAAATTCAATTGCTAGACAGCTTCTCTAATACGGTTATTGAGTCGATAACAATTAAGTATTACTAATCGTCTATTAACTCGAGCATTATCTTTGCAGAACGGTCTATTTCTCGGGTGTCCGTTAATTGGCCATCGTGATGCAACCAAATAACTAGAAATTTTATAGGTAAATTGTCATCTTTTTCACATAAAAAGTCCGATAAATAGATTGTTTTTATACTATCCATTACGATGGCGTCTAAACGGTGACAGCTTAAATATCATTCAGCACTCTGTTTATCAAATGGATAATATGACTGACCCTTTGATGTTGGTATTGGTTTGGAAACACTTCAAAAAATCAGCTACGTCCGCACACTTTCCTTTGAAACGAGGCCGGAGGCTATCTAATAACAAGATCACCTCAAATAGTCCGTTGAAAAACCAATTACCACACTTTCAAGAGTAAACACGGCGATTATTGAGAGCATATCATAGTTTTGGAGA